>JAHDVE020000962.1:0-120363 GCA_022606495.2 Halesus radiatus
ATAAAACACGACATATTTAGAACAGAGCAAAAATCTCAAGACTTACTGACTTAAATAGCATTTAAAGGAACGGTGTGATTTTTTTTCTTTCCTATGGCATGTTAAATAACAGATCCATACGTGTTATTTATATTTTTCGGAGCAAACTTTTCGATTTTTTTCTATCAAGGGAGTGGATATCTATAATCGAATAATTACTTTTTCAATTAGGATAGAGATCTTCTTCATAATTAACTTTTTTTAGTGCGTAAACTTCTAGTATTCAAGGGAAGTTTGTAATATGGACAAAAAACTCCTGAATGCGGAGGCTTAAACAAAAAGGCTTTATTTTCTTCAGATTAATATTTATGATTTTTTTTTATTAAAGGGGAACGATTTTCCCTAAGTTTTCCACTTTATCAAGTATTTTTATTACCATCCATATTGGTTATAATTGTTAAGTCTCAAATTATTTTCAGTTTTACCGACGGGTATCTGCGACAGATAGGTATCTAATTTAAAAATACCAAACAAAAACGTTTTGTTCTTCATTTTCGTAAAATCTAAAAAATGTCAGTATATCCAATTATTTTCCATTAATTTAACATAAATTTGAAGCTTATCCAAAACCCAAAATGAAATACCGGAAATTTGGAAAAATTAAAAGCATTACGAAAATGTAATATTTCGATGTTTTTATTTAAGCTATCAAGGGAAGGTATAGTCTCTTCAAATACATAATACATTATTAAAGTACAAAGTAATTAGGTACGCAGGTAAAATGTTTATTAAAAAACGTGAAATATTTAACATATTAATGCTCGACCTCACTTCTTGCCATTTGGGTATTTATTTAAAATTTTGCACAGCGAATGAAACAGTTCCTATGATTTTTTTTAAGTACAAGCAAGAAGGTACCTACTTGATATTTAGTTTGATGCCCTAATCACTTGTTAAACGTAAAATACCAAACATTTGATCAGTGTTTCTCAACGTGGGGCGGAGCGTAGGAACGTCCCACCTGGGGGGCAATTTGAATGTTTTGGGGGTAATACGCAAATCATTAATTATTAATATTTTCTCACATTTTCTTAATAATATTTTTTGATATTTCAACCCTGATTTCAAAGATGGCAACACTAGCGCAAATGTCAAAATGGCGCGTGTTGAGGTTTTTGTAGTTATTTCGTATGTTTGAGGACTTTCGAGTTCCAAACATAATAAATTAATGCTATTTTTATTAAAATTTAATAGAATATTTTTATAAATTTATTTGAGTATTCATTAAAATTTTATTAAACATTTATTAAAATTCAATAAAATATTTATGATTTTAACACATACTTTATACTATTTGTGTCGGTTAAAAGAAATTTAGACCAGCCCCGAAGTGGGTTACTATACACCGTTCGATACATCAACATCATTTGGTATTTCTCAGTTAATAGCCAGTCGAATTTTAAGGTGCTATGATCAAAATATTTAATGATCTGTCGAAATTCTTAAAGGTTTGTCAACTTCTAATTCCATCAAAATACAATAGGTTTCGTGAGAAACTTTAGTCTGTATTCAGTGTTTTCAATCAGCTTTCCAAAATTACAACTTTTTTACTTGTTCTTTAGTACTTCAAGATTTCTCAACGATTTAAACACAAATGCAGAAAAAAATTGCTCTCTTTGTTAGGATCTGCGTTTTCCCTGTTTTAAAGCATTCCATTTTATTTTAAATTAAAAAAAAAAATCGTTCCAAATATTATTTAGAATATAACATTACGAATGATAAAAGTCTACAACATTTTATTGGTTTCACCTTGAATCGGGCAAAATTTTCCACTGCGGCGCTTGTTTTCCTGGCTTCGTAACAATCATAAGAAGCCGTAAATTTATTTACTATTTTTTTTTTAGATTGGAGGGGCATAGAGAGTATTGAAGCGTTGAAGTGGGGCATGGCACAAATACGGTTGAGAAACACTGCATTACCTTGTTACAAAAATACTTACAAGTTTGTGATTTAAATTAAAATCATTCAAAATTTTCATCACTCGAAGAACTCACATCTCGTTTTAATTTTCAATTTCATTTTTTTTTAGGAATTTGCCTTTCCCAAATTAAATAAATTTAATATAGCAGGTAATAAGCACGTCGTAATAAGGGTAGCAGATTGAAATGCCGCAAACTTGACTGAACTTAATAGATTTTACAAGCCCCCTTAAAGTTCAAAGGTGGGTTGTCGTTATATTACTATAGAATGTACTATAGTTTCGTACGAGGTCTGAGGAGTGGCGGCTCGTGGTTAGAAATTAGTGTCCGCTTGATTTTTAGAGGAAAAACAAACAAACAATACCTGCTTTTCCTCTTTTAAAACTTCACCATGTTTTAATACAATACGAGTATATCCCGGGTCTTTGTAACCACATGACAATGTAATTTTGCGTCGAGACTCGGTCACGTGTTTTTTATGTGAATTTTTAGGCCTTTGAAATATACATATACCCTCAATCTAGTTACATAAAGTTTGTGGGTACACGTTTAGAAAAGATAACCATCAGTACATATAACCTTAGAATTGAAATTAAAACACTTTTGTACTTTGTTCCACTTATTTATTTTCACCAGGACCGGTTTCATCCTACTACGGACATTTTCAGACTGGTCTGCAGTCTGAAAATGTCCGTAGTAAGATGAAACCGGTCCTGGTGAAAATAAATAAGTGGAACAAAATACAAAAGTGTTTTAATTTCAATTCAAATACAATGGAATTCCACCACGAATTAACAGTTCAAAAACTAGACTCACATATAACCTTGTTAATCTCCGGAATCAAATCTTTATGCGATATTAATAAGAGAATAAGACATACTTTTTTAAGGACATTCGAAACATGATTATAACGCTACGGGATCACAGATTTAAATATTTTAGAATAAAACGCTTTCGGCACGTATTGCTTTTGAATATAGAGATGAATTGTTTGTTGGCAGGTGAATATGAAAAGGAATAACTTGTCATTGTAGATTTAAAGCCGAATTCCTTCGAAACTTTTATTACGTGGTATTACATAAAAAAAAAACGGATGCCGGTAGCTCGTTCCACATGCGAGCCGGCTTATACAAAAATGAGTCGGGGAAACGACCCGTTCCACGAAGCGACATAAACTGTGAACAGGTGTTCCCATAGTGTCCGTCGAGTTTCGCATGCGTGCACCGGTGCACAAGGGATTATTATTCCTTCTAGCAAGCTCCATCGAACTAACTGTAGAACAGAACCAACAAACATTTTTTTTTTAAATATTTATTTGAATACCGCACAAGAGTCCCAACTGCTCCCAACCGTCTGGAGCCAGTGAGACTTTGGCATTCCCAATTGGGGAATGTTGCGAGGCTGAAGGTATTGGGGAGGGGAACGAGAAAGGGAAGAGGAAGGTGGGGAAATATCGGGCTATTCAAATCTGGTCCCTGGAGATAGAATTGCATAGAATTAAACAGGTTTATCAGGTATTTTGGGAGCTACGGCCCAGAGGTGGCCCCCAAATTCAATCGTTGGACGTTCTTGAGATCTGTAGAGGGTAAGCAACTGGTCACTATTTTAAAATCTTCCCTATACAAGACGGTCGATCATATAATAGGTACTTACAAAGCTTCTCACTAAGCATAACTCGTGCTGAAAAGAAAATAACCTACCCGGGCGTGTGCAAATCGAGTGTCCTGCGTATCAACCATCACAAATATTTATTTATCAAAGGAAGCAATCACTTTGTGGCTTGACATTATAATTTAAATGAAAAAAAATTATCCGTGTACATTCCCGAAGAAAGTTGAGTCCAACCGAAACCGGTCGAATGCAGAAATATATATATGTAAATAAAATGGCTTAATACAAAAACATTTTTCATTTAAACAAATATTTCTCTTTATTTTCTTCTCTCACCTTTGTAACTAGTTCTACTAATAGAGTATACATACAACCCATTCAAACCATTCTAAAATAAAGACGTTCAATTTGAACTCTTGCTAAAAGAGGATATACACTCAAAAGCGAATTTGTCATATTTTTTTAGGCATCTGACGTATCGATACGCAGTCGCGTTCAAGTGATTGCATGTATCATGTTCGATTGATGTTAAAAATGGCACATAAACACCCACTTATTTTACGATATTATTCTAACGTATCTATTTCCCTTTGTGTTGGATTATCGGTAAAAAAAAATAGCACTAAAAGAGGGAGGCGTGCAACCCATGCGATGAAAATATTTAAAAAAAAAAGTGTTTTTCGGTTTGGGTCGGGTATCAAAGTGTTATTGCTACGAACCATTATTAGCATGAACCGCACGAACAACAGTATCGCCAACATCATTCACTCGTACAACTGCAAATCGCATCTACGCACAGCGGTGCTCCGCCTTTATTTCTACCTACACACCAAACGCATAACAGACAGTGGGCACGCTTGCATGTCATATCTCTCTTTGTTTCTATTATATGTTAAAACATGAACGTAGTGATATACAGAAGGTATACGAGAAAAGAAGAACATGCAATAGAAGAAATTCGGTCGGTGCTGCCGCGTCTCGAAGTAAACCTGAATAATTTATGCATTTCGGAACGTGTCGAGGGATTTCTACGCAGAATACAAATCATAAGCATACATCGGAATATCGGTTTATTCGTCTGTATCCGATGCGTCCAAACTCTCGAACGGTGAGACTTCATGAAAAAAAAAATATTTTCAGATCATAGTGTTATTTCTACCGTGAGCTTTAAAGCTCTGAAATATCCCTTAAACTATAAAGAAAATACAATAAGAAAGAAATACAAAAAAATTTCGGAGAAATATTGCGGGTTAGAATGTTAAAGGGAGAGAACATTAATTTGAGCACATTGAGACTCCCCGACTGCGCCAGCTATTGGGCACTTTTATAATTTTGCACATCTATTCGACATATTCCAAATCTCTCCGTCCTGCAACAAAGCAAAAATAATTAGTTTTGTATGTATCTGGTATGAATTTCTATAAAATTATTTTTATATGAATACCGAACAAAAGTCCCGACTGCTCCCAACCGTCTGGAGACAGTGAGACTATGGCATCCCCAATTGGGGAATGTTGTGAGGCTGAAAGTATTGCAAAGTATTCTGGTCACCAAACATGGCTAAAAGCCATTTCAAGCAACGTTTCAATCCTGAATGGTGGTCTTTCACCAGGGTGATACTGAGAGTATCTTCCACTTTGGAACGTGCGCAAATATACCATATATTATTTTTAAATCAATTAATTGTGAAACAGCGCACATATATTAAATAAAATGTACTTGCGCATGCCGGGATTTGAACGGATTCGTAGTCGAGTGCCTTACCACTCAACCATGGAGGTCGTCAATTATTTCTCTACTGTAATGCTTAACCGACTAATGTACCTACTACTTTTACTTGTACTCTATTGCTGTACGACAACTATTATGTTTATAAAAGCACGATGAGCGTTCAATAAATAAAACTTTCATTGAATATTGCGAAATATTATAATAGTTGAAATGATCCAAATTCAGAAATGCATTTAGCTGTGTTTTATGGTCAATGTATTCTCACCTTCCCAATTCTCCATCAAAGCGTGCCGCGGAACCCCGGCTCTAGGCAATAAGGCTCTCTTTAACACATAGAATAAATCGATGTCTGTCCACTCCGTGCGAGTTTAAACCTACCCGTAAATACAAGTTATTTTGGCCGTTCGTTGACCCCGCGCCTCGTTTTATAAATATATTATTCATTGCCATAAAAAAAGAAAAATGGAACAACGCACAATCGATGAATTTCCACTTTACTTAAATAGTTATGAGCGATTCCGTTTTAACGACGCTATAAAAATGGTGTCATTCGTAAACATGGCTAGCAACCACCCACTTTTGTTTTTTTAAAGGTTGCGGTTTCGTTAAAGGTTGGATCCGGCGGAGGGGATGACTTCGAGCATGCGACAGGAACTTTTCTAAAAAAGATTTACGACAAAATGTTGAGTTTTATCAGAATTAAAAAAAATTCTAAACATTATACGCAGAAATTTTCCAAGCGATAAATTTGAGATTCATTGCCCAATTTTAGGACACTTTCATGATAAAAAAAAAACATTAACGAAGAAAAACCCTTCGTATATTTTGAAAGGCTTTTAGGTTGTAATACTGTAATGTCGTCGACGTCTACTAGCTATGTTCATATTGTTCATAGCCGGGAAGGGCTCGTAGTTCATATACTTAGCGGTCAAATGGAATGTGTTTAATTTGAAATATATCCTACATTACTATTTGCGGTAACATTGGAAGTGCCAACTAATGTTTCGCAAACAAAAAGCTTTTGCCTTGACCGGAGTAGCCTGTAGCCTGTAGCCTCCAGCGCAGGATGTGTGTATAAAAGTTAGGTACTGCTACTGCTGGGAGGTATTAGGAGAGGTGCGCCGCAGCAAACATCGGTAAACCCTCGGGGAGCGAGTCATGGCCCGTGTTGTTTACTGGTCTCCATGGCTACTGCCACTGCCTACACCGCTACCCTTCAGCCTACCACCCCACAGGGCGAGCGGCTAGCCGTGTCATCTCTACAGCAATACCTTCTGTGACTGCAAATACGCAGAAACAATGCTAAAACGCAACCTTTAATCAAAAACACCACACCGTTTGTAACAAAATCTAACCGTGTACAATGAATGAAAACAACTTTTTTACTTAGTGTCTTTTTACTTAGTGAAATTTTGCTTCACAAAGAAATTGACGGAAAACCGCAGACCTAGTCTACGTTGTACGACGTGAAAATGGAACACAAAAAAAGAACTTTACAAATGTATGACAACAAAATAAAGATTGTGTGATGGCGTGACTTTTTTTATAAAGTGGTTGCATTTTGCTTGTTTTTTGTGAAAATGCATCCCATTAGTTTAGTTTCCCGTATCAGTCCTGCCGAGTTTTCCACCCTCAAACCTCCCTCGAAACGGATCCGCCGTCAGTGTGTTTCTGGCCGTCACGGAGACAGGACCTTTCCTTCAGCGTCCCGAAGGTCCGTACAGGAAGAGGTTCGCGTTGTGATGATTGGTCGCGACTCCGCGGGAGTGGGAGTACGTTGCAAGATTTGAATTTTTAAAAAGGACGCCGTGAATACAAAAGTGGCATTTTTTGAACACGTGAGTTATTTTTGAAAACTTAAAAACTTTTTTTATGAACTTCTTAGTGTCATGCCAAGAATAGAAGTCACAGATCAACATACTCAACTGTGCAGTCAGTAGTGTAGATTTTGGGAATACAAAAAATAGATTTAAAAATCGTTTGTTCGTTACTTCCCTATTTGGCTGTATTGTGTTAAGATGGAACACTCAACAAGTTTCGATTCCAAGTTATTTAATTATTATTTATTTATTGGCATTTTTTTAAATGTAACCAAAAATGTGTCATCCGTTCTTAAACATGACATTTAAATTCTTTCAAGGCTCAATAGCTCGTGATGGAAATGATATTGCGGCCTAAAAGCTGATATCCCAGATAAATAACGCAGTGCATTTTTTGAGTTTTTGATGCAATAGAAAATTAAAAGCTTAGTTTGCACATAAAGGTTTTTTTTTAAATTACGTTTATTATTGGAAACTGATTTAATCAGAGAAATATGTTTTTTTTAATCATTGAAGATATATTAACACATTTCAAATGAAATATGCAACAGAAAAGACACATAAAATGAAATAAAGGTAACGGTCGCCTCTGGGACTCGAACCCAGGGCCTCTCAGTCTATCCGGAACCTGCGCTCTAACAATTGAGCTACAGCCACCTCATAGCTCTCCGTCATTTTTTTTCGATATCATACTCCAATTTAAGAACTGTTAATACCATCTTCAATTAATTCTCATATATTTTTGACTGCTATCTTTCTATATTGACTGCAAGATTCTATCCGACTTTAATTAACAATCTAATAGTGTCTTTGATCCGAGGTGAATCAATGATTAAAAAAATATTACAATCAGGTTCATAAGCTTCAATAAGTTATTCCAAAAACATTAAAAAATAAATATGTGTATTATTATTTAATATAAGTATTTATGTCAGATTAAATTGATATTTTAATGTACTTACTAGCTGAAGTACCCGGCGTTGCCTGGGTTATTTATGATTTGCAGTAAAGCTTTCAAGTTGTGATGTGCAACCCCTACCACTACCCCTACCCCTACCCCGACCCCTACCCCTACACCCCTACCCCTACCCCTACCCCTACCCCTACCCGTATCCCTATCCCTACCCTTGAACCTAATCCGGACAACGCCGTTCATTTTGCAAATAATCGCGCGTAAATCGGTCCAGTAGTTTTTTAGTCTATAGCAGATATGCCTACGAACATTGCTTTTTATATATATATAGATAAGCTCACATCTACCTGCGGCATTATTAAATTGTATTTCTCTAGACCTTCTTATTAATTTCCCCCAGCCACGCTAGACCTTGCTTCTAACTAGGCTAGAGGTGGCCCCTCCGAAAGGGGGATTCCCGTGATAACGTTTACTACATCACTTATACAGTTTAACGGCACTAATCAAAGAAAATTTGCATAATATTAACTTAATATTTTACGCCGTTCTACCGCAGGGGTCGGCGGAGTGAATAAAGCCGCATTAAACCGAATATTTCAACCGTAAAATGCAAAATTAACAACAGTTGTTGTTTAATGCAATTCTTCGGCATATAATTATCATGCATTCGCTTCAATTAAATTATACTATCCGTAAAATGTGACAGCAACCCTTATCAATGGCGATAATAAAATAAAAATAATTAAATACCAATTATTTAAAACATTAGCCAAATGTTTTCACTACAAAATACTGTTGTTGTTAAGGGGGGCGCTCATAAATACACACTTTGATGTCTGCAAATGCAACAAATACTAGGAATCATTTATTTATAAATTCTAGATGGACAGTTAGAAAATATTTTAAGGTTTACAATGATAAAAGTTCTTAGAATGTAAGCTTATAAGTTCTACGTGAAATACGTACTAAAATTTTAAGTAAAACGCTCGTAAATACCTTCACTGGTTTTCAAACTGCACATGTTTTCAGACATAATTGGTATGTATTCCATAGAATTTGAAAGATTACAGTTTGAGGATTTTCGTCATTGGAAACCTTAGATATTTTCCTAACTAACCGTACAGAATTTACAGATAAATTTTTCGTTATTATGCTTGCGTTAGCAACCTGCAAAGTGACGTTGAACGCTTTATATGGGTTCTCGTCCTTAAATGCAGTTTTTCGGGAAGTACTGATAGACCCTCCTTGTATAATTTGTTTCTGTGTCTCCTATTGATGCCTGCGTGGCCGTCGATAGCGGTTAAGACCCCTGACTCCGGATCTAAATGACGCATGTCCGAGACCCAAAATGCGCAAATAATAAAAATATATTTTTGGATGTATTATTCCACACATCCACACACCGCGCTCCTAGCGTTCGAGGCAGTTCTCAACTGACAAATTATTTTTTTTAGCAAACGAAATTAATGAAGTTGTCTCCAATTTTTTATCGATATCTCCAAAAATCATTAAGTTATGAGCTTTCAAAGTGAACTTGGGAAAAACGTATACCCGTGACGTCACGAGTCATAATTCAGTACAATTCACAATTCGAATGGCAGTAATGGATACTGCCGCGCCTAGAATTTTTATGGTCGCGCCATTCATTTTATGAACCGTGACGTCACATACTTATCGGCCGGCCGGCGAGATTATTATTTTGGCGACTTATATCTAATATATATTCGGGATTATTCGGTAATTTCCAAAAAATATAAAAGTTCTGCCTTTAGCATGATCTAATTAATATGATACATTTCTAAATGTAATATGAATGTATATTGTAAGAGACAATCCCATTATGATTGTAACTATATCTGTAAAATACCATGCATATGTATTGTACACTTTAAAATTATTATTTTTTATTTATTTCTTTATTGACGCCCAAACTCTTTTTTTTCAGTACAGTACGCACATATTATTTAGTGATGGAGAAATTTTAATATAAATTCAAATAAAAAAAAATAACAAACAAAAAACAATTATATACATATATATAAAAAAAAAAAAAGAAAAAAAAAATTTAAAAAAAAAAAGAAAAAGTATTAATTTTTTTTAATATTTCGGACATTAATGTTCAACTATTGCTTGATACTTGCTCGTACTTGTCTAGATCGTGTGTAGATGACTCTCGAAATCAGGACGGAGCTAATAGGTAATACTTCCCAACCTTTCTCTGCCCATCTCCTTCTCCCCTTCCAGTCCTTTTAGAGTTCCAACTAACCCCATTTTAGGTTGCCCTAATCCTACGGGCTCCTGGCAGTAGAACCCTAGTGCAGCATTCATATGAAAAATATATACATATTTATATGCCACAAAGGTACTAAATACATATATTAGGGTATAGTATATTTCCGGCTCGTTTTAGAGTGACATTTTCCATCAGTATCGCCCCGGTGAAAGACCACCATCCAGAATCTAAGCTTTGATTGAAATGGATTTAGCCGTGCTCAGTGACCAGATCCGAATAGTCAGATACTTTTTTTCTTTTCAAATAAGACATACAACTATGTTGCACTCCCGTGAGTTATCAATTCAACTCATTATGAAACTGTTAATTTTTAATACATAATATTAGGTGTTTTTTTATTAGTTTTTCGATGACTTTTTATTTGCGCCTTCAGAATTTATTAGTAACGCCGGAGGGTTATCTCTGCCTGTCTAAAATATTCGCGTACGATGTTAATTTTATTAATATCATTCGAGAGCAATTCAATGCTTTCCAATGGTCTTTCATTATCTACTTGGGAAAAATTTTCAAAGTGGATTATTATGCAACTTAAAGGTTTTTTTTATGGTTTCCCGTTGATCCTTTGTAAGAATGTTGGAAATCAATAAATTAGTTATTAATCTCTGTTTGTATACTTCGAGCATTCCTCTCCCCCTGGAGCATCTTATAGGTTTCACGTTCATTGGATAAAATTTTGGTAGTACTTTACGTTTTAGCAAGATACTTTTCAACTTTTCCCTACCATCTCCTTCCCATCTCCACTTTTTTTTAATCTCACAACATAATCCAAATCGGGTATGCCATAGTGACATAAAAATGCTTTTTAATTCTTCCCTTCTGTATCCAAACCTTCCTCTATCCCATATCATTTCCCTTCTCACACCATTCAGACCCAAAACATGCCGAATTTTCACGAAAACATACCCCATTTCATAATCACTCCGGTTCCGGGCAGTTGGGACTTTGTGTTGTTTTCACATAAAAAAAAATAAATTATATATATATATATATAGTGATTCTTTCAAGAAAATGTGCGTGTTATTATGCTGTAAATTATGTTAAAGTATTGAACTCGGAAAAAATAGCTTTGAATGCGTTTTTTGTGTTCTTTAATCAGGGTATGGGTTATTGATAAAACAAGGCTTGATTTTTGTCGCGGAAACGCGCATCCCAAAGAAATCGATAAAAGAATGGGACTTGTAAATCACGTTTTATGGATGTCACCGAATTCAACAGGTATTCTCCGTAATATTGTATATTATGAGACAGGTAAATAACTACGCAGGAATCGATTTAACAGCTTTCAGAATAAACAAAGTATAAGATTTATTTGAATTAAGAATAAAAAATGTGAGCCTTGGAACATGCTCGTAAATGTGTGCGCTTTCTGAATTTGTAAGGTTAAAGTAATGGGGGGTGGGGGATGGGAGGTATAAGGGTTAGGGTAGGGGGTTTATTTTCCCATACAGATATAGAAATCAGCTTTTAGAATAAACAAAGTATGAGATTGATACGAAATAACGAAAAAAATTGTGAGCCTTGAAATATACTCGTAAATGTGTGCCATTTTAGATTTTGTTAAGTTAAAACAAATGGGGTATGGGGGGTGAGAGGTATAAGAGTAAGGGTGGATGGTTTAGTTTGCTATGCAGATCTTACTTAAATATTAATTAATAACAGAAAATGTATTTTTTTATACACGTCCGGAATTGTCAACAACACACTTCTATCGGTTTAAACAAAATGTATTTAAATAAAAATAAGATGTTGATAGTTACCATACAAATTAATTGTACAGCCCTTGGTTGAAATTATGTAGCCAGATGAACACAGTTGAGTTGATCTAAACATTCTGTAAAGAAAAAGTTTCACGGATTTCACGACATCATGAAATTTGTCAACGTCAGATTTTTACTGTTACAGAAAGCTGATTTTTAAAATGCATCGTTTTTCCATCATATTATGATTATGTTTTTGAATGATAGATTTTTTCTTTAACTCGTTCGCTGTCGATCACTCCCATGGAAGTTCCTTCGTTGTCTTCCCAGGTGCCGCTCACTCCTATGGGCAACCAAGCCAAATTACTTTTTTCGCGTACGTTAAATGTCAATCTTACACAGTACAAAGTGCAGCTAACGTTTTCCACATAAACAACAAAAGGATGGCAAACGTCAATCTCACATAAGCACGTCCCATAAATGATGAAATTTCAAGATGTCACAAGGTTCTGTATAATAATATGGTCACGCACACACAAACTCTGTCACAATTCCGCTGACCCCCTTCGCCAACCAAACCTGTGACATAATTTATATAAGTCGCCATAGTACAAAACCGGCAGCGAACGAGTTGATAATAGTAGATACATATCGCGTCATTCCACTAGACCACGGACGCTCTAATCCTATGTTAACCACGCATCGATTATAAATTACATATTAAATATGCTGAAGACATTCCCTTAACCCTTTCTTATACAGTGTGACCCAGAGGAATCCGCTTTGTATACTCGAGGCTCGGTGTTATGTAAATCTATCCTGCGAGAGCCTGTTCATTTAATTAATCATTAAAACGGAACGCAACCCTCCAAGGCGTACAAGACGGCAAACTACTTCATGGTGAGATATAATTGATAGGATAATAATTAATTGCTCATTTGGCCGATCAGGAATAAAGGCAGAGTGGTTTTCCATTTCACTGAACCGCCCGATGGAGGTATTATGTAAATACGAAGTTATTCACGAGCTTCGCCTTTCCACGTCCCGTATACGCTCTACGTTCTCGATGTTTACGTTTCCCTTCGACGCATTTGTTTATTTTGAAGATAAGATAAATACGTGGGTATCAATGATGTAACCTATTTGATATTTTTTTAACCGTAATGGTTTCATTATATTAACTTTTTTTTGTAAACTTGAGAATAACTAGCCCGCAAAAATAAGCAGATGTTTTCCTTATTCGAACAAAAAATAACGATTTTAGTATACGAGTATATTATAGAGATTATATGAAGCAAAAGTGAAAGGTAGAAGAAGTCGGGAACGCCGTGGCACGATCAAATGAATCAAATAACTGAGTCAATGAGGCGTAATAACAGAACAGTATGCATGAGACGATATATGAATTTAAATGTAGCATAGAGTGTGTGCCTCTCCCCACTTTTCACAAGCCCATAATTCTCTTTAAAACGTTATCATCGTCGACCCATCCTATCTGTATTCGACCCCTGTTTCTTTTTCCCAATCAAAAACGCCAAACGAAGATATTGAAGCTACAACGGTATGTGATATGATAGTTTATATTGTGACGCTAGCAATAATAAATCGAAAATCTATTAAAAATAACATCCCGTTTACAATCTAAACAATGATTTACTTAAAAAAGTGAACCCATAAGAATAAAAAATTTGAAAGAGTCGACTTTTTTTCCCCACGTACAATAAAAGTGACTTGTCAAAGTAAAATGAAATATTTCTTAAAAACTTTCTAACAAAACGTGCATTCAAAAATCTGGATTTTTTTTTACTGGACTTACTTTCCTCCTAATTTAACTATTTAAAAGGAGTATTAACTAGTGCAAGATATATGTTATATTATATGTATTAATTTATTCTTAGTTCTAGCAGTGCATGCCCGGCATTACCAGGGATTCTGCTAGTTGAGACCTGAGACTATCCAAGAAAAATAAATGAATAAATTTCCCAAACAAATCAGGAATCTATATGCTGAAGACATACATATTAGTCCTTTGTTTTTCCGTAGGCCCTTTGGAAAAAAGATCCAGGTAAACAGAAAGTGACCCAGACGGGATTAGAATAGGATCCACGGGGGGTGAGTATATTTTCCTCGGGGTAGAATGCAACTGAGCATGATTTGGAACGGATGGGATTCAATATAACGAACGTTTATATAGGGGAGATTGGAGTTGCCCGGAGCTGGCGGGAGGGGTCGCTTATTTTATTCGCGTCCCAAATAATGTAAATAGATGCTCTAATTTTGTTTTAAATCGGGCATCGTGTACACCCAACAGAAAACAGCTGTACGTACATCAAATTTATTTAGTTACTAGCTGAAGGTTATGAATGGTTTGAAGTAATGTTTTGAGGTTGTGATGTGTTACCCCTGCCCCTGCCCCACCTCCGTCCAGTAATTTTCCTCTTATTTTGAACGTCTGTGTCCAAAATTTCATCGAGGAGTTCCAAAAGTCTTTAAGGTGGTGACAGTAACCTTCCTCCTGTTTTAAAGATCAAGTTTGCAGAATTACAGCTGGGAAAAAAACTTTAGACTCGCATACAAAACAAACAAACAAACAAATACCGCCCGGAATACCTTTCATTATATATACATACATATAAAAGATTAGTTATTGTTATGACGGTGCTCCGCCCGAGTTTCAACTGACTTTTTTTAAAAGAAAATATCTTTTTGAAACACTTATGGAACGCACAATATGGCGACGTGGTTATTTTTTTTAACATAAAATGAATATTTCACAGCTCCATAGCTCACGATGCTTTAGCTTTGATAGCTTTGCAAGCAGAAAATAGCCCGGACAAACTGTGAAAATTTGATATCCACAGATGTTCTTGCTGTATAGCTAAGATTAGTTGAATACGAATCAAATTTGTGAAGTAGAAATAAATACGGTTCTTTTTGACCTGTTTTGCTGGATTGTATTCAAATCTTCGTTCACTCTCGTTAACTGATTTTATTTCAATTTGCCTGGAAATTCCCAGTCATTCTCAATCTTCTACGAATAAGAAATGAGGCTTTTTTATTATCTGAGGAGTCACGGCAATCACCGTTACACACACACACACACAGACAGACGACACACACACACATATAACATAGATTGTGTAGGTACCTTATTTGCGGATCGTATATTATACAGATCTCAAGATACTATACACAGGGTGTAACAGAACATATCCAACAGACTAACATCCGAATCTTGAGCTTACTTTAACCGCCCGTCCTTTGGGTTATTATTCAAAAAGTAGGTAAAAAAACATCGTTTTTTTCATTAGATTTTGCAATAACAATACTTGTGACTAGTGACGTAACTTGTATGGGAGAGACGAAAATACCCGACCACATACGTTAGCTTCGGATAACCTCGAAATACTAAAAGAGATGACGCAGGAACAAATTTGACGTATACGAATGTTTTGTGGGTTTCGGGTATACCTTTTTTTGTACCTGATCGTACGGGATACGGCTTGTTGCTTTCGGGCGATAATATAGCGGCCGTATCACGTACGTTGGTATGGGTAGGGCGGTTAAGTAAAAAATAAGAGTGTAGATATAATTTTTTTGTCTCTGTTGATTGAAAACTAGAAAAAAATTCAAATTATTTTTATTTATTTTTCACACAAAAGTGGATATATTTTTTTGTAAGCGGAAAAGGATCGAAGATTTAAAACAGGTTTCATAGTTTGTCTCTGTACCTCACCAAAAAAGAGACTGGTCCTATGCTTGTTGTGGAACTTAAGGTCTATTCACATCTACCAGAACCGCGCAGTGCAGATCAGTGCAGACACAACATTAGTTGTTTTCATTTTATATGAACACATGCATATGACAGCGTACGTAAGCGTAACGTATCCGCGCATGCGCGGGCCATCAACGGCCGAGATAGTCGGCTAGAATATTTTGATGGCGCTGGTGGCTGTTGGTGACGTTTGCGCCTGTTAGCACCGTCATCTTGATATCTCCCTCAGTTGGCGTCAGATATTGCTAAAACCAAGAAGATGGACAACGAAAAATGGATTGAATTGGTCAGGGTATATAATAATAGTAAATATGAGAATAGCATTATAAAATACTCCAACATGTTGTGGCGGACACTACCGCTCAGTTGACAGTCGTATTCGCGTCTGTGCTGTGCTGCACGGTGTAATGTAAATACTCGAGTCTGTGCCGTTCTGCATTGCGCGGTGACGTTAGACGCGAATAGACCTTTACACTTGGCTTATACAACTGTTTTAATTTTTATATTTTCATTGAAGAAGATAATGGTTAATACCAATCCTAAATGAAACACGAAACCAAAAAAAAAAACGCAGAAAACAAAAAGGTATCAGTGGCATCTGGGAATCGAACCCAGGACCTCCGTCTTACCGGGACAACCGCTCGACAAACTGAGCTAATGAGACCAGTTCACTTTAGGCCATCTTCATCGATATCATACCTCAACTTCATGACTTGTCATTATTATCCTCCATTAAATCCAAATTATTATCTCGATTCCCAAATGCAATTGATACCTATTTTTTGTGGTATTTTTCGGTTTCGTATTTCATTTAGGATTGGTTCATATTACCTTCTTTTATGATTAAATATTACAATGGGGTTCATAAGCTTCAATAAGTTATTAAAATAAATTGAATATTATATTTTCGGTACGTGATGTTATTTAAGAAAATTAATGAAGAATAACATTTTGATAAGGGCACAATCTGTTGAGAAGTTGCATAGAAATTACTTCTATTCAAAATTAAATTTACTATTTATTTTATTTATTACATAAAAAAATACAAATTTATAATAAGTCATATACATGATTTTTTTTAGTTCCTATTGATCTACTCTCCATAAGTTGAGCTCCAGTAGCTCGTGGTTATGGGAGGATAGTTACATACGTAATGATAAAACCATGTACCGTCGTGTAAAAATATTGAGATTCGTAAAGAATGCAAGGCTGATATAAGTAAGACAAGAGTAATGAGTAAGATTATGAAAGGGACGATTAGATGGTATGGGCATGTAGAGCGAATGAACGAAGAAAGGAGAGTAAGAAGAATATATAACACGAATGTGAATGGAAGAAGAAGCCGGGGACGCCCGAGGAAGATATGGCACGATCAAGTGAATCAAATACTTGAGTCGGGCCATGTCAGAAGTCGGAATAATAGAAGAGAATGTATGAGACGATGTATGAATGTGAATGAAGCAAGAAGTGTATGCTAAGATCGAGTTGTTTGGCGGTCCGTCCTCTCTGCCTACCCCTGCGCGTAAAGGGGGTGATGGTTAGTTAGTTAGTTATGATAAAATAATAAAAACAATTCAATATCTAAACATCACTAAAAACTTATTAAATAACTATAAACGTAAATCAAGAGAAAAATATTAGAATAATAATAATAAAAAAATAACCAAATACTGTTTTATATGTTAGATGGGATACATTAAGGGTAGAATATACTATGTTTGAGTATAAGTACAATTTCAACTATTGCTTTAATTTTTTAATGTCATTTGTATTAATATGGTTGATTCCCAATGTATATAGGTATATTTTTTATTATTTGTCATTATATATATATATCACAGGAGGCAGTGACGGCATGTGGAAAAACATAAGTACATTTTTTTTCTTCATATTTTAAAAATGTCACTGGAGACTGGAGACTAAACTACATGTACATTTTTTACTCCAAATAAGCTCAGGAATCTTTTATTAATAAAGTCTGTCTGGTTACACCCTGTATATAGAATCACATGCATCACTGTTTATTTCTTATTGAATGATTTGCCAAATAAAATTCCTCAATTGCGGATTACATATTGTGCGTACAATGAATTTCGTTTTTAACCTTTCCTTGCCGGTGCTGTCAACTGAGTTGGTACGTCTTTAATTATTTAAATGCCCTTGTGGTGACTGAACAAAAACATCGCTGTACAAAACATCCGAATATTATTATTATTATCTCTATAAATTTGCTAAATACAGAGTTCAAGAACACATAAAAAAAAATTGTTAATTTATACATATGTCTGCGTGCTTTTCTAACTTACCGATTGTTACAGTAGTGAGCGAGAGGGGTGCTGGGTTTCGTTTGCCTTTGATGCGCGGTCGTCAGTAGTAGCCGGCGGTCTGCCGGCAGTAATGATACACATATCATGCGTGGCCGATTTGTTATACTCGTTTTCAGCTTTTATATACAATATTTTACTTTTGTACACATGTAAGTATTATAAACAAAATAATTTGCATAAGTAGCACGTGTAAACTATTAATTTTTATTCTACTTAAAAATGTTAAAATTCTAAATGTGTATACAGCACCGGAGCTCGAGGGATTCTCTAGCACCGTAAGGAAAGGGTTCTAAATGATCTTAGATCCACAACATGCCAGTTCATTTCGAGAATGTAAATTCAATTCAGTAAAAGTGAATGTAGAATGATATTGCAAATTTTTCGTGATTATATTTATGATATGAATGGTTTAAGAGTTCAAACATCCACAACAACTTCTTTTTTTCTTTAACAACATGAATACAGAAATTATTCCGTGTGTGGTTTTACTTTTTTAATAAATAAATTCAACCCAACTTAAAAGTGTCGCCATATATTTATAATTTATTCCAAGTTATATTGAAGCTGTAATTACTATTTTGTAAAGAAGAGTAAAAAAGCAAGAAACTGTATTAATGGAGGCTTTAAGGCGATTGGAGATAATAAAGAGTTGACCAGAGAAATGAAGCTAGCAGGTCACAATAAAGTACTGATACCAACCCTGATGTATTATGAAAATGAGGCATAGAACTGGCAGAGGAAGGGTGAAAGTAGACTGAATGCTATAGAAATGAGATATGTATGGTAAAACCATGTATGACCATGTTAAAAATGTAAAATTTCGGATAGAATGCAAAGTTTGTGAAAGCGTAATGGATAAAATCAAGAAAACAACACTTAAGACAAAACTCCACCACATCCTTCCCCCAGATATAAAATAAATAGAAATGTTTAAAGAGTACAAGCCAAGAATAAAAGTCTTGCTGAAAGAGGTCAATGAAACAACCTTAAAAACCACACTAAAAACGACACAGAAGACGTACTTAATTACATAACACCAAACTAAATACCTCTAGTCTGCCTAAGCACAGGACCCCCTAGTGAGGAGGACAAAAAAAACACAAAAATATCATGTAGTTTACAAAATATAATAACAAATATATATATATATATATATACCATTTTGTATATTAAACTTTATTCTGAAAACATTTTTATACTCGCACCTTATTTTGTATTTCACTTGTTTATTTACATGAAAGAAAAGAAAGACAAATTATTGTATAATTAACATATTTGATCTTCACACACTACTAATAGTAAAATTAATGAACGAAAATTTGTTTGCAAATTCCTCTTTATTTTCCAGCAGAGATAATTCCTATATTTAGTACGGCCTAAATTAATTCAATGCGACTTGAATTTTTAAAAAGGCATTTTTATAGTTTGCTTTCAGAAAACATTGTCCAATCTTCGTGTTCCCCTTTCATTGTATCCTTTATGTGCGTAGGTCATTGGGATTCGGGTGTGAATGCTGTGTTTATTTTACCGTTATTTCTATAGACGGTGCTCTGAAAATTCTTTCGGAACCGGTGTACAAACGAGAAACTTTTGAATAAGATTGACATTTGCCGCATGAGAACAACTTCTTCAACTTCTCAGTCGTGGAATTACTTACAGGCAAAGTAGGTACTCTCAGTATTGCTCTAGTGAAAGACCACCGCTCTGATGTGAAACGTTGTTTGAAAGGGTCTTTATCGTATTAAGTGACCTAATGTGAATAATCAGCCCAACCTTCTCAATTTCCTTCCCCTTTCCCCTCTCCTTCCCCTTTCTTATTTCGTCAATCTCGCAATATTAGGGATGGCACAGCGCCTTGAAAAGGGTTTTTTATTCATTCCCTTCTACAACGTCTCTTCAACACCTTCCACACATCCTTCCTTTCCTTAAAAAACCTTCTCTTCTTCGTATGGTGGAGGAGAGTTGATGGAGATCATAGTGGGATGCTGAGATTATTCAGCCAGTCGGGAGTCACTTGGTTCAGCACAGATGTACCATGGGGATACTGACGAAAAGGACATTCTCCTACGATGTGCTCTATTGTTTGAATTTGTCCACATTCCTCAAGTTCGGAATCCTTCAGGCCCCATGTATTCATCATATACGCACAGAGGCTGTGACTTCACTGGATGCGGTTAAATGAGGTCCACGTCTTCCAGGGGAAAGATAACAATGGCAATTTAATAACATGGGGTTTGTTTTTCACATCTGAGGTCAGCCACTGAGTTCGCCACGACTCTTCAGGGGAGTATCGCGATAGAAGCAGTCCAAAAAGGTTTCCTGGACGTCAGGCGGCTGGCCGGGAGGTTTGCAAGGTCATGTTGAAGTGGAATTTTACTATTCACGGCCTTTTTTTATTCCCCGAGGGTTGCTGTCTCTCGTCTTACAGTGGTCGGTGAGTTGTTCCAGAAGACAGGGAGCCATTGTAGTGGGGTGGAGGGAAGTGTTCCACCCACCTTCGAAATTGACATTAGAGATTGCAATCCAGATTATCCGGGATGCGTGAAAAATTCGACAATTTATTAAAATAAATTACAACGCGATGTCTTATGAAATGAACTAGTCCAACAGGCTAATAGGCATGCAATTCGTAATATTTAAACATTTCTTAGATATGGGTAAAAACATAAATTTTTAATAATAACGTTGTTATCCTAATAACCAATTATTCAGATTATGAACAGATACAAGAGTTAGTACAAAGACGTGTGCTTATTATTTAGCCAGAAGAATATTGAACATAGGAAAGAAAAAATATGATGAAATGCAAGAAAGAGAAAGAAAACGAATAGAACAAAATATTGATTTGTCTGAAACTAAATATGTATATATTATCTACCAGACGAATAAGATAATTCACCCTAATTAGTGTGCTTGATGAATGTCACTTTTCTTAAATTTCATTCGGGCATTCATGGTCTTCTGTATCAGAAAAAAAAGAAAATCTGTTTTTTTTTCATATAATATTATTTTTGGTAAATGAAATTTAAGGTTATTCAACTTTATTAATTATATCCGGATTTCCAGATTTTGAGTTTAACAAAATCCGAAAAATTCGGATTTTCCGAAACAGCGCCGGATTTGCAATCTCTAGTCGACATATGGACCTCCTTTTTGGAGTTCATATAAAAATAACAAATCGTCTCTTTCAGGTCTAAATCAAAATCAATAAGAAATTAAAACCACATTTTCTCTCTAGGGAGCTAAAAAATATTACCCATCGCTTTTTTCATCGAGAATTTGTATTTGAGCACAACTTTAAAAAAAGGTATTGTATTGAATTTTTGCCAACTTTTTATTATTAGCGATGTCAATACAAAAACTGTATGAAGGGAGCATGTACCTCCAGTGGCTAGCGGCCTTTCCCGGCCATCTCTCTCAATACGACATGACAGGCAATTTGAATTTCCACGAATAAAGGAAACATATCGGGTAACACAAAAACCTGCTTAAATGATATACTTTCGATGTTATTTCAGGACCTAAACTAGAGAAAATGCCAATTCAGTATTGGAACCATTCAGAATGGCTGAAATCCCCATCTAATTAAATTCTTCTGGTGAAATTTTGTGAAAAATGCGACGTAGAAATAAATTCGTCGCACACAACACAAACAAACGTATCTCATATTAGCAACGTTCCACGAAAAAAAAAACAGTTTTTTTTTATTGTCGAATTCCTACACATTTTACAACGGGGTAAAGAAAAGCATAATTAATACCCCATTAGCGGAACATGTAATAAAATGTATGAGAATCCGCAAAAAAAACGGTTTTTTGGTCTCCTGGAAAGACCTTGAAAGACTTGCTCTCCTGTTTGTGTTGTGGGGACATAACATAAGAGTATAAATATTGTATACTTTCTCCTCCTTGCTCTTTTTATTAGTACGGAGGCAGTGGCGTAGGCTAAGTAGCTAAGTAGAAATCCATAAACGAAGGGGTCAAAAGCGAGGACACTGAACGCACAATTTTTTTTTTATTTATATAGAAGAGCTTTTAAAAAATCTTCGTTTGCAGCACCAGCTATCTCCATTGCTTGGTATACTTCGATCCATTCTTATGAATTATTTAGTTAGCTAAAAAACTTCCTGCAGTCCTAAATCCTATTACCCGAATGAATATTATAATTTTGAGTGCAGTCAGTTTATTTAACTAATTCGTGTATTAGTTGTACGGATGCTTTATTTCCTGAGTAACGATAGCTACATAAAATTTTCTAAAAATGTAACTAAATTAATTTATGATGTCCATCAACAACAATTAAAGAAGATGGGACTATAGTATAATCCGTCCGGTCAAAAAGCGTTTTTTTATGTAATATAATGCGTAATAAATAATCTTTATAGCATTACGCAGATACTGAACAATTAGACTTTTATTTTGGCAACACAGCTATGGTTAATATCTGTGGTTGATTTTTTTTCCCCTCCACCTGTTACCCAAAATGGAGATTCCTCAAAAAATAATCTCTGGCTATTAAACATTTTAGAAAAACAGATATCCGACATGGAAAACTGGAAGGATAGTGTGTGCGTAACTGCGATAATGTGATAATTTTTAAAACTGTTTTTTGCCTGTCCTGAACAAAAATTGATTTTCATATAGTTCCTTCTTCCGAGAAGGTCTTCAATTATTCTATTCATATTTGCTGGATTTGGATTTTTTACACTAATTTCCATTTCAATATTTTTAACGAACCGTGAAACTTCATATTTTACGTGTGGCCAGTAAAATTAAGTTGGTGACCACCAAAAAATTTTCTGTTGTCAAATGATCTTCTTCTGACATGAACAATATGAACATCTCCAACATACACCCCTCGGCCTCTCACTCCTCTTTTTATGGACATAGAACTTGTCCTTTCAAATCATGACTTGTATCCAAGAAGCCTATTATTTCGTTTCTTTATATTATTTAGATGTTCCATCTCCTTATTGAGCTCCCTCAGCAAATATTCGCTTATGATCCATACTATCCATGCTATTTTCAACAATCTCCTGAACAACGACATTTCTAATGCTTCGACATTGTTATGTTTATTCCACTTTCTTTCAATGTCCAAATCAAGTATGCGGACTTGGACATTGAAAATCTTCTTGTAAGTACAAGAAGATTTTCTCTGGATTATATCATTCGTTCGCGACCTCGGAGATGAATTCAGTACCAGAAGAACATCTTCGTAAAAGCTTTTCTGGACACTTTACACTCTTTCTCTTATCTCGTTTCCGGGATCCGAGTTCACGTTTAGCCAAGCGCCACTTACGTGACCTTTTCCACCGGAACCCCATTTTGCTAACAGTGACTAACAGGCTGACGTCACTCTATTTTACTTTAACTGATGGACATTCAGTTTGTCTAAGTAACAAGAGGACCAACGCATTTTCTTATATAAAAATGTGGTTTTATTGTATCAAGATCCTCTCGTGAAGCATTTCATTATGTCAGCGACGTTATTTTGTGGAAATAAAACAACTCAACATCGCATCCCGGAGCCGGGAATCAATAAGCACCGTCCATACAAATTGGATGTTCCTACTCCTCTAATATTTCAATTACATCCCGTATTTTCCCTCCACAGCCTCAAGATGCTACTCCGGGTAATAATCCTACATTTCCAGCGAAACGTACAGGCACGTGTTTGGCCTTTTTTCATAAATAAAGTCAGCATTTTCGCAGAAGGACTCTTTATGACTGTAACTAATGTGTAATTAAATTATACAAAGGGTTTAGCTACGTCTTACTTGTTTACTCCACGGCGTGATTCAATATTATTTAACTACCTCGTGTTCCGTGTAGTGGTTAGCATACTTGACTCTGGATCCTGAAGTCGCGGATCTAGTGCTATCCAAAATATATTCAATTACGGGCTTCTTGTGAAGGGTGTGTCTGTGTACTGTGTGTGTGCGGCACCCCTCTTTATAAACATAATAAACGTTCCTGCACGGGTTACGGGCAAAAACACTTAATGTGACAGACAAACTTAACCCTTAGAAAACATTTAACAAATTCCCTTCATGTAATAAAAAGGTCAAATTTCACGTTTTCCAATAACAGGTGAACGGAGAACATGAGCCCATAGGGGTTGTTTCACAGAACAAATTGAACATTACACAACACGGCTTAGTCCTATAATGCTTGCCTCAACACTTAGTTTATACCGGTTGGTATGTTTTTGAAAGAACAATAATTTTTATTACGACAAATAAAATTTACTTCTCAAATATGTATAGTATGGATTTGAAATAAATGTCAATTTATTATAATATTGGCAAAATTTTAACAAAAGAAAATTAGCCAGATGTTGATTTGTTAAAAACAAAATTATTCTAAAATAAATAAGTAATTATATATTTGGAAGTATCGCGAATTACCTATATCTGTTAATTGCTGACTCTCCCTCCGTCTGTATAAAGAGCCCCTTTCTTAATCAATCAATCTGTAGCTCAATTATGACTTTACAAGTGTTTAGTATCAAAATTAAACGGAACTTTTGATGACTTGTTTTGTTCGAGTGTTTACAGCAGTGGCGTAACGACAAACTCCCGAACCCTTATTAAGCTGAGCCCCAACTCTTCACAACGTTTACATTAAAAAAATATTAATGTAAAGAGCGATGTTCAGCATTTTTGAAAAAAATGTTTTTTCCAGGGAATATTGTGACGTCATCCAATAGCTTTAGACATTTCAATGGTGTTTTTAAGACTGCGGAAATATTTTGTTTATATTATGTTTTTAATTAGTGAGAAATGGAACCAGTTTTTAATATTCCTGAAAGCATTGCATGAAAGGCGTTAACATCATTTGGTCCGATGCGGTGGTTGAATAGCAAATGAAATAATAAAACAACGAAAAAGGGCAGAAAAAACACAAATTGTCATCACCAAACGCCAAAATTCAAAACCAGACCGACGCGCAAACACCGATATTGTACCGAGTTTATTAATTGATATAATATTTAATTTAAAACGATTTTTAATCAATTATATAAATTTCACTCATTAGTCCCTGTTATTAACTAATAAAAATTCAATTTTAACAAAAATATCAATTCCCTAAGAAACTAATATTTTTGAAACATTAACCCTCACCCTAAAAATCTATGATTCAATATTGGAACTGATTGATGTAAAAGAAAGGGACGCTTAGATGGTTTGGGGATGTATAGCGATTGAACGAAGAAAGGAGTGTAAGGAGAATATATGACGGTAACGTGAATGGAAGAAGAAGCCGGGGACGACCGAGAAAGACATGGCACGATCAAGTGAATCAAATCCTTGAGTCGGGCCATGTCAGAAGTCGGAATAACAGAAGAGAATGTATGAGACGTTGTATGAAAGTGAATGAAGCAAGAAGTGTATGCCAAGATCGAGTTGTTTGGCGGTCCGTCCTCTCTGCCTACCCCTGCAGAGAAACGGCGTGATGGTTAGTTAATTAGTTAGTTAGTTAGTTAGTTAGCTGAAGTATCCAGTATTGGTCGAGGTTATAAATAGTTTGGAGTAAAGTTTTGAGGTTGTGATGTGTTACCCCTACCCCTACCCTACCCCTACAACCTACAAGTATGATACAGGTATTTCAAAATAAAGGGATTCTTGCTTGTGTAGTGGTGTACTGGATGGATAAAAAAATTTTTTTAACGCTATATTTCCTACTCAAAGTATCTATAAATTTTACATAAAACTTCCTTTGGTTAGCTGGGCAATGGTTTACCACGATCAGATTTTATACCAGACTCCATTTTAAAAATCACAATCTAATTTTGCAGAGAGAAACTTAACTATCTCGACTTAAACAAATTACAACGGGGATATTCGAATATTATGACAAACGTCGCTAGTGTCCAAATATTGTCGTTCCAAACAAGTTCGAATCAGTTTGCCGCTTACTCACAATAGTATCAGTGTGCACAAATACATTCAAACGTGCGCTCTTTAAAATGATTTGCCTGTATCTACCTATAATTATTTTACAATGCAATTATTTTTATTCTGTATTTGAAATATGCTTCTAAAGAAACAAAATTTATGTGTTTTCATCTTCCAAGTCAAGTTACATGCCGTGATTTTTCACGGGCAACAACTTTTATATGATAATAAATTAATTCAAATTCCGTGAAAAATACATTTGAGAACCCACATTCATATTAATTTAACATATGGTATGATTCTATGATTTAGGTATATCATAATATGCACATCACTAAAAGAAAATCACCTTGGTAGGTAGAAAAGTCCTATCAAGTTTTGCAGAATGCGTACAATGAAGAATTTCGGGTGGGAAAGTTCTCATCTTTCCCATTTCACGAGCAAAACATGTAGAACGGTTGAGTTCTGGCACCATAAACAACATTGCCATTGAAAAAAGTCGTCAAACTACTTATTTAAATTATTCAATATGAAAAAAGATTTCGAAAAAGCCTGTTGAAGTCGACTGAAAGACAAAATAAATTGTTTCAATGTAAATTTAAGAACTCATGGAGAAAATTTATCTGTTTGGGTAAATAAAAAAACTCTCTTTGACTAAGCGAAGAAATAAAGATCTGGAGGGAAAATCATCAGAAATCAAAACATGTTTTTTTTTTAGAAATGTTTTCATAGTTTTTAATAGCCTATTTAGTTTTAAGATTCGTGTCTCATTTGATGATATTGAAAAATACAGGTACTCGTATATTTAAATTGTTGGAACCAAAAAACGTTTTTTAGTACAGTCTAGTAATAATATCTATCTAAACTTTTTTTATTCAACCTTGATTTTTATTTTAACATAATTAGTACTGTGTTCAACATAAGAGCGATTAATCAGATATGTAAAATAATATTTAATAAAATGAATAAGAATTGTTTTGTATAAACCACTATTATAAGAAGATAATATTAACATACTCGAACCCAGGACCTATCTATCCGGGACAACCGCTTTACCGACTAAGCTAATGAGACCAGTTCAATTTACGCCATCTTAAAGCCGATATCATACTTCAAGTTCAAGACTTGTCAATATTATCCTCCATTTTAAATTCCATATTATGGAGTTCTATCCTTATGATGATGATTACAATTTGTTTTTCTGTTGTTTTTTTCGGTTTCGTGTTTCATCCTGAATGTGTTAATATTATCTTCTTCAATGATTAAATATTACAATGAGAAAATGACACCACAAGGTGATCTACAATTATTGAAGCGCTAATATTGAACTTTTAAAAAATCGTAAAACCGATTAATTCTTGCAAAACGATTGTTGTTTTTTCATACTCGCTTATTAATTTACCTGACCTGACCAAGTTTATGAAAGTTAATTAAAATACAGTTGAATTTTGTAGAATTAGTTCTGTCCCTATGATTATACATTCATAAAATTCTTCTTAAGTATTTTTTTTTGTAATTAATTTATCCAAGAAATTAAGTATATATTTGAGACGATTTGGGAGGAATTATCGTTTCTCTTTTTAATGGCGAAAAAATCACAAATCTCCTCATTATGGAAAAAAATATATAAATACTTGTGTTATATATGCGGTGGTAAATGTAGCCTGCTGATCACTCCCTCGGGAGTTGCATCGTTGTCTACCCAGGTGCCGCTCACTCCCATGGGTGGAACAAGCCAAATTACTTTTTTGCGTACAACAAAAAGTGCCATATACCAATATTACACAGTACAAAGCTGGCAGCTAACGTGTATATTGTATGTTTTCCATAGTTTTTCATTATACACATTATTTAAGTATACAACATACTTACTTACCAGTTAGATTTTTTTAAAACAAGAAAAACGTAGCATACGTTAATCTTACAAAGTACAAAGCCGGCAACGAACCAGCGAGCATTAGCGGCATATGATGTTTTGGCTAAATATATCCTTACGAGGCACAAAGGTACCGGCAGACTACTGCCGCAGCGGTTACCGGCCGGTATTCTTCGGCCGGTGATGATTTATATAAATCAGCATCCTGAAGGATTCAAATTAATTTATTAAATATTTGTAATCTACGCTACGTTTAAAAAAATGTTAATTTAAAATGATGTATTCATATTTGTTTTTATGGCAAGTTTACAGTGTAACATGAATAAATATAAATAAAATATAAAACAAACAAAAAAATAATAATAGATCCCGGACCAAACAAAGACCGCCGAAACGGGAGATGTCTCTGTATCAGTTTGCGGTATTTGTCACGGGAATAAGGATTCCAACGTGGCATAGAGATGCCGTAGAGAAAATTCCCAGCATTCAGAAAACGAAAATTTAACTTTTTTCAATCTTTATAGTTATAATAATAATATAATAATAATAATAATATTTAATCATTCTAGAAAATAATATTAACATAACCTAAATGAAGTATGAAAATGGAAAAAATGACAGAAAATAAAAATATTTCAGTTGCATCTGGGACTCGAACCCAGGTCCTCTGCCTATCCGGGGCAACCGCTTAACCAACTTAGCTAATGAGCCCAATATGAAATTACATTATACTAAATTGATCTGCTTGATGAAAAAAATAAAACAATTGTTAGGTGAGGTGTTTTAAGTGAATTTGAGTGGTTTCGGTGTTAGTCTGTACTTGGTGTTAATATATTTTCTATATCAGATCATCCTATGTAACGTATCCAGTGTTTTATTTGATTTTTAAATTTATAATGGCTGTTATGATTGAAGGATAGTGGGATATTGTTGTAGAGTTTAGTACCATAATAAAATAAGTTTTTTTGTCCAAATGTTGTGTTTATGGTTCCTCGTTGTATGTGTTTTTGACTCTGAGACCTAGTGTTTATAATATGTGTGATTGTTGTTATTTCTTGTTTTTTTGTATTTATGAATAATATTAATATTATTATTAGAAGTAATGTTAAGTTAGGTCTAAAAGTAAAGTAAGCAGTTCACAATATCCTGTAAAACTGTGAAGTAAAACATCGGGCACACTTTAATTCGATCAATAAAATATATCCAAAATGTCAAAAAGTAATGTACACTAGGTGTAAATTAAAGCACCGGTCACACGTTTAACTCTGTAAAATGTTAGACCGGAGTGGTATGAAATCGACCTGCCCAGTAAAACACCGCGGTCATTCCCCCTTGATGAAGTTTCGCGCCGCCTTACCTTCGCCCATCCCTTATATTTTCATTTACTTTATATTTATGTGGCAGCCCTATAAAAAAAATCCATTACCCTTATATACGGCATTAAAATTCTACGCGGTGTTTTAAAAAAATACTTAATAATGGCGTAATTGCACGGGGCGGGATTTATCCAAGGATTTAAACAGATACTTTAACAATTATTTTAATTAGCATTACACGGTAGTAAAAGTTTTAAAATAAAGCGGTACATTTTAACAAAAGCATAATATTACCGTGTTATAATTTTTGAATGACAAAACGAAAAAAAAACTTGCCGATTATTTTCATTGTTGTTACCGTGACTCACAATGAACAGAATGAAATTATTTTAATGTTATGTGCTTTAAGTACAATAAATGACTAGATTATACACGAGTACAAAAATTACTCGACGTCCTGTTGAACTAAATTTGTTGATATTTATTAAGTAATATTAATTCGGTGCTTCGTGGCTTAATTCTAAATCATTTGCAATGTAATTAAAAACGCATACATTTTTTTTAACCACTTCATTTTAATATAATAATCGACCGGTTTCGGAAGTACCCTTTCTTCGTCAAGAATAGATTAAGACTAAACTAAGATACAAAATAATTATATGCATTTGTATGTGTTTAACTGTGTCTGACCTCCTAAAAAAAATTGTTTGTACCGCACAAGAGTCCCAACTGCTCCCAACCGTCTGGAGCCTGTGAGATTATGGCATCCCCCAATTAGGGTATGCTGTGAGGATGAAGGTTTTGGGTGGGAAGGAGATGGGGAAGAGGAAGGTGGGGAAGTACCTGACTATTTAAATCTGGTCAGCAAACACGGCTAAAGCCATTTCAAGCAACGTTTCGATTCTGAATGGTGGTCTTTCACCAGGGCGATACTGAAAGTATCTACCACTCTGGAACGTGCCGAATATATACTATTTATTATTTTTAAATTAATAAATTGTGAACTGACACAAATTAAATAAATATTATTTACTTGCGCACGCCGGGAATTGAACCCACGACCTCTGTATTCGTAGCCGAGCATCGTAACAACTCAACCACGGAGGCCGTCACCATATATGACACTTGAACAGTAATTTAAGTACCCTTCACAAAAAATAGCCAATTAAGCAAGGTTTTGTAGTACCTAACTTTATTAAAAATTTAATCAAGGACATGTTACCAGTAAGTTTATCCCTATATTTCAATATTTCACTGTGGATCAACTGTTTGCTAAAGTACATTATTTTTATTTTTCCTGTATATATTGAAATTGTGTTTAGTTTAACATGTACCAATTTCACCAAGTATTGCGAACAAAATGCATAATTCAGCAAACGGGCAATATGCAGTATTTAGTTCTCAGAGCAGGCTCCATAGCAAGCCGCAGAACTTCTAGTTAGGAACTAATATTTACAAAACATAATAGCTCATAAACGAATATACTATTATCATCTCATTGACTGTATGAATGTTTTCTACTACCACATAATAAAATGACCCATCTGAGTACTATTAATTCTGCTAAATATTGTGTTCTATTTCAGCAGCGAAGTATAAATTCATAAAGAATCTCTCCGTGTGCAATGTACCTACATGGGAAATGTAATTATTCCTTGACTGAGTGTAATTACTGCGGCCTACTTGTGGTCGCTAGTGCGGCTCCTTTACACCTCGTACGTAAAAAATTCGCATGCAACACAAAGCTTTATGTGGTGAATACTAAATGCTCCGCACTCCGTAGTTCTGTACCCCTCCACGGGGAAAAGGCCAGGCCTCCGCTGCAAGCACTCAGCGCGCGCCACACGCCAGTTTAGTTTTTCCTCTATAAAATGAATCCGCGGTTTCCCAGTTTGGTATCCGCGGACCAGGTGGTACGGCCACCATGAATCAATACTCAGTCATACCTGTGGACGTAGGGACCAGGTTCTACATACAGCGGCCTAACTGACTGGCGTAGCCTACCCTACCCGGTTCAACTCCTGCAACCCCGGTACTGAAGTTTGAACGCAGCGTAGGTAGGCCAGAGTTGCCAAATAGCCGAGTTGCCGAGTTGCCAGAGTTTTTGCCACAGTAGCCAGTGTTGTCCGTAGGTGCCCGCCGAAGCCTTGTGAATTATCCCGGAGTGGCGACTTCATTAGCGCGTTGCGAGTTTTTCATGCGTGCCTATGGCCGCGAAGGGAGCCACCAGGTCCCTCACTCAATACAACTTTGTAATATGCTGATGCTTTAGTTAGCATTAATGTGCCCATTCCGCCGGATGAACTTTTACAATTATTTTTTGGCAGAGTGATTACCGAAAGCGATAAAGACAAAAATGTCTGCCAATTTTCATTAGTCCATCATACCGGCTAGAATGGAGCGGGTTGAACAAGAGCATGTATTTATTTTTAATTGAAATTTTGTTTTAGCTATTCTTCATTGAAATCCATTTTTTTCCATTAAGAAAACTTTAAATAATAGCTGTAATTTACCTTTGAATCCATAGCCAAATACAATTCATATTTTTTTTATGGAATAAATAGCATTCTACCTAACTGAATATTTAAACACGTGGAATATACAATATTATAACGTCATATCTTATATTTTATAAAGTAAAAGAGATATTTCAAAGATATCTGTTATTACGAAAATTACTTGTAAATTCCAGACTGTGTAGACAAACTCTGCTATATTTCATCGGGCTTCGCCATTCGAGATTTTCTTATTTTTAGTTCAGATTTAAAACTCTTTAAACATTTATCTTTAGAGACCTGATAATTGTTAACAAACTAATTTTCTTCAAAGATTTTCTGATTTTTAGTTCAGTTTAAAAATAATAAACCCTTCTAACATGCATCTCGAGAGACCTGATAGTAGTTAACAAACCAAATATTTTCAAAGCTCCTTCATTTTCTGATTTTTAGTTCAGATTTAAAATAATAACCCCTTTTGACATTCATCTCGAGAGACCCGATAATTGTTAACAAACTAAGTTTCTTCAAAGCTCCTTTTCATTATTATTTAGAACGTAGTGCCATGTTACCTAATGCTCAAGAATGTATCGTTTTTTTAAGCGAACGCAAAGTTTCTTAATTAATTTAGTTTGAAAAATAATCAAAATTACCCGGACGAGTTATCTGATCTGACAAAGGAGTTTTCCTACAAACATTAGTTCCCGGGAAAGTCCCAACTGATTCCCAACAAGAGAAGTTGCAGGAAAGCCGACAGATTTACCCGGGAACTGAAAAACTCCCCCTCGAAGATGATTTATTGTGGCGAAATCTCTATTTTAACGATCACGAGTTGGTTCTTTCTTTCTATATTGGAAATTCCCTTCTCATCCATTTGTACCACGTTCGTCTTCTTCGTATTTACCCCATTTCTCCCATATCCCATCTCCCTGCTTCCCACACGGGCATTAGCTTTCTTACATATTCACACACCCGTTCCCCGATCACGAAATATTAGTTTGAGAAAATTTCTGATTAAAACTTGGAATCGGAGTTACTTGGGAAACAAGAGTTGGGGAGGAAAATAATAATTTTCGATTTCGGAGGCATAAATCCATATTCATGAACATATTGGAACGGCTTCACCTAAAATTTTATTAATTTCATAACTTTCGGCTTACTAGTTGCGAAAAATCGGTGTAGTGAATAAAATGAATTCGCATAATATTTATAAAGTGCATGAATTTAAAATTTATTTTTACTATCGTACAATTTATTGTAATTAAATCACCGCTGGGGCATTTTGCACAAGTAATTGTAAATAAATTGTTATTTGACTGCTGTTACTATTCAATCAATCAAAAAACTAATTAAAACGTGTAATTTTTCTCATTTCGTTGATGATATGAAGGCATTTTTATTTCTTGGCGCAGACTTCAATAATTCCTTCACGAAATGTATATTCATAATCATGAACAAAGATCTAAAATGTGTGCAAAATAAATATAGAAAAGGCACTGTTTTCTTATGTTTAAAGAAAAATTTGTTGTCTGATCTAACAACTAGCAAGCGGTAAATAAGTAGTTTTAATGTGAAATTAAATATGAAATATCACAATTGTAGATATCCCTTACTTGCGTCGAAGCAAAATTTGCAAAAATGGTAATTTGTCCGTAAATAAAAAAATACCTTCCAAACACTTTACACCGGATGTCTTTAGTTTTACTCGGCCATTTTAGTGTCGATAAGTAACGATAATATTATTTTACAAAATGTTTTATGAAATATGTATAGTGGTCACATTGAAAAAAGCCTGAAGGAAAAAAACCAAGTAAAAAAGTAACCCGTGCATTTAAATGAGGAGTGGAAGTTCATTTTGTAGATTTTTATTTTATTTGAATACTGGAGAAGAGTCCCACCTGCTCCCAACCATTCGGAGTTAGTGTAACTATACCATCCCCAATTGGGGTATGTTGTGAGACTGAAGAGAGTGGGGAGGGGAAGGAGATCGAGAAGAGGAAGGTGAGAAGCACCCGGCTATTCAGATCTGGTCTCCGAAAACGGCTACAGCCATTTCAAGCAACGTTTCGATTTCGAATAGTGGTCTTTCACCAGAGCGATACTGAAAATATCCACCACCGGAACATGTTATTTTTATAAGTTCTTCAAACGATTGGTAACTTTGTGGCGTCATTATTAAATAAATAATTAAAAATGTACTTTGTTTACACCACTTTTATAAAAATAAATAAATATCTCTACATGTTTCGATAGCATATGAAATATATTCATATATTCCTGAGGATGATAGCATTGCTATTACATTTAAAATTATTTTATGTTATTTTTAATGAATTATTTGTGAAATAGCACCTCTTTTTAATTTATTTGAGCACGTCGGGTTTTGAACCCGCGATCTCTAGATTCATAGTCGAAGATCGTGACTCGAGCACGGAGGCCGTCGATAAAAAAAAAATTCAATACTTTTGTATTTTTCCGATTGTGTAGCAAACAAAATCTTTTTCCCCAAAGAATTTCCTTTGTTTTTTCTTTAATGAATGTCAAACCATTTTTTTAGAGCAATATTTGATCCTGTCGTTGACTCTGTCTCTAGAACAGCAAGGATAACATAATATTTTGATAAGTTGTCCTTTGATACCGATTCGAATAGCGGGGAGTTTGTTTTGGTTCATCGTACCCACGGGCCCGGGGTTCTAACCCGCCGCATGCATCGCATATCGCGACCAACCAAACTTGTGACTGAACATAGCAAAGCCATTACCAACTACCGCTATACATTAGGATTCAACGGGTTAACAGAATTCAACGCCTAAGTTGGTAGCGTGTTTGGTTTTCAAAGAAACAGTGCATTGGAATGTTTTTATTTTCCGGAATGGTAGATTCCCTGATATGAGACCATCATTCAGAATCGAAACGTGCTTTGCTTGAAATGGTATTAACTCTTTGAGGCACGAACTTTTTTTTTCAAAAATCCACTAATCGTTTTAAAAATTCAAACTTATAGCCAAACTGCCCAGCGCCACATATGATAGCTAGTGTCAAGAATTCATGTTTCACAATTAGTTACTAAAATTATTAATAGATGGTAGTTTTTACAGAATTGTATTTTTTTGTGATGGATTTTTGATACCACAGTGCTTCAAAGAGTTAACAGTGTTTGGTGACCAAATCTTAGCAGACCGGTCCTTCCCAATCTCTAATAATAATATTAATTATTATTATTATATTTATAATGAAAAAATCACCTCAAGGGTGCTGTACAAATATTATTTTTTTACAATGCTCTATCTTATCACTAACTATGGGCAATCTATTATGGCTAACAAATTGCATTCACCGGATCTGTAATACCAAACTATACGTATAATGTATTTGCCCAATAAATGTGATGCCGCGTTAAAATATACATGTTATTAATTTTATGTACATGCAGATAATATTATACAGAACCATACTAACCTGGCAGGTCACTTGAGATAAACACTGTTTATTAGAGAAAATTTATATACGGTTCTACACGCAGAGGGCATAATATTTCACCCTCTTCCACTTATTCTTCCCCTCCCACACTCTTCAGCCTAGCAACATACCCAGATTGGAGATGCCATAATCCCACTGGCTCTGGTGATGTGTATTTCCTTTGTTGGCGGCCTGTACAGATAAATATGCAAAAAATTCATTCCGAAATCTATAACAAACTAACAATCAAACACCACCTGAAAACTGAACGTTGCGTTTTAAACTAAACAGTTGCTTTTAATTTAAATAAAAAATGTTTTTGTTTTAAGCCACTTTATTTTTATACATATTTATGCATTCGACCGGTTTCGGTTGAACTCAACCTTCTTCAGGAATGTACACATATAAACTGTTTATATGTGTACATTCCTGAAGAAGGTTGAGTTCAACCGAAACCGGTCGAATGCATAAATATGTATAAAAATAAAGTCGCTTAAAACAAAAACATTTTTTATTTAAATTATAATGTCAAGCCACAAAGTGATTGCTTCCTTCGAAAAAATTAAACAGTTGCTGTTTTCGGAAACGATTGGGTTATTAATCAGACTTGGTTTTCTCAGATAATCCATTCGAGCAATTAATTAGCGTAGTAATCTCACCTTAATTCAAAGCCGTTCTTGAGATCCTCGGGTGCAAATGTTGTGCGGTAATCAGTGTAATCACATAAAAAAATTACTTTGCATTTTTCAGTATAAAAAGTTTGTCTCATGGGGGTTTTACATAATTTTTTTTCGTACACAATCCGTACAGGTCGTATCTCCATATGGATTCGATATTGAAAATATTACGTGTTCTATTTTTAATACAGATTTTCATCCAGTTTGGAGCGCAATATTTGACAGCTGTCATCGTTTTACCTAACTATTATTTTACTTATGTGGAAATGTTGCGTGTTTATTTCGGAATATATTTAAAATATTCTTTAAAAGATTGTAGGTAGACTAGGCTGTGTTTATTATTGATTGGGAACGCGTGTTTCTGTTCGGTATTGGGAATTTCGCGGGTATTTTTTTATGCTTGTACATTTTACTGACACATTATGATCTCCGGTTATTCTAAATGTGTCACTAAAAGTACCGTACCAAAATATTATTTCTTCTTTAATTGCAACTATGTACCAAATCGTAGGTATGAAAACAATGATCATGTAAAATAAAGATTTTCCATATGGATTCAAATATGGTTTCAATAGGGGGATCTGTATGGAAATAAGTATCATGTATAAGCTTAAAGTGGCTTCCACACGAGCAGGTGGACTAGTAAACGAACCGTCTGGCGCCAAATTCCTGGCCCAGAAGACAAGTGGCCACAGGAATTACTAGACCTAGTGTTTCCGGTCAAAACCAAGAATCTAGTGGCTGCCATCGGACAGGCCAGCAGTGTGGAGTACGACAAAAATATATTAATCGAGTTTCTAGTTTTTGAGTTGGCAATAATGGCAATACTCCCTGGCTGAGCGAAGCGGTCTTGGAATTTGAAATTTCACTTTGGAAATCGCGCTATTTATCATTTTAAAATAAAAATGATTCATACCTGTGTTCGATGCAATTCTTAGATACATGAATATTTAAATTTATATTTTAATTACAATTTTTTGTAACTTTAATTTAATTTAAAAATTATTTTGTTCGATTTGAATTTCCTCTGGTAATTCGCTAAAGAAATACGTCTCGGAACAAGTCTGTCTCATGATTCGAAAAGTTCATAGGTATTCTTCTTTAATTTTATTTATTCATATTTATAGTTTTTGGTATAAAGTTTAGATTATTTTCGACTACCAAACTAAACACATGCCCGTATTATGATAGTCGACAGATTACGATTTTTTTTTTAAGTAATAGACCCGTATTATATTAACTAAGGTTTTTTATTTGTAAAAAGTGAAATGAAATTGTGTTTTCTCATATGTGATCTATAACCCCCAATTAAGTAAAATATACCTAAAATAGATGTTCTTTTTCTTGTTAGAATACGGCCCAGCGCCATCGCGCTGTAAGATTTATTTACGTAAATTCCGACGCCGTACTATAGCACTGCAATTTTAAGTGTGCTTTTTGTCGTACTCGGGAACGTATTCAATTTGGGCGTGGTATATTGCGGTTGGCGCTTGTGTTGATAACTGTATTTATTGTTTATCCTGTTAAAATAAATACACACTAAAGTGAATCGATAAATTTCACCATGTCGGAAGTTGTAATCGCAATGTATCAAATGACAGCGGCACTACGGACGACGAGACCTTTGTCCCCATAAAAGAAGACAGTGACGACAGAAGTGACATTATTGTACATGGCAATAATAGATTGCGGATAGAAAGTGAATCTTCGGATTCATATCCTTCTTCTTCAGATGACTGTACAAACGAGATTTTTGGTATTTTTCCTCCAACTAAAGTTTTTACAAAAACATATTTTTTGGAAAACAGTTTTTCTTTTATTAAACCTATAATATTCGTAAAATTCATTCTTAACTTGTATAATTTCAAAAAAAATACATCAAAATTGATTGATGTTTGTCAAAGTTTTTTATTGAATATCATGCTTTTTTTATTTAAAAACACATACTTGCAAAATAAGCATAGCACTAAAACGGTTAAGAGGAACGGCTGCGCGGCCTGTTTCATGAAAAACTTAATTTTGGATTTGAGACCAACATACTCATCTAAACCTAATGATCTTTTTTATCATCAAAAAGTATAGTGAATATCTAGTACTACTTTATGAAATATATGCCACTAAAGGAATTGAATTTTCGCGATTTTAGAGACACCTCTAACAATTATTTGGGCACTAACGGTGATTAAAAAAAGTTTTACCCAGTCTGCTTTGAAAATATAATGAAATTTAAAATACTCATATTTTTTAAAAATATTAAAATAAGCATTATGGTGGAATTTCAAGTAAATTAAAAACGACCAATATACCGTAAATTATTTAAAATATCGACCCGAATTTTTTTTTTAATGTTTTGTTTTTATATTTTTATTAACCTAATCATGTTCACAAAGCAAATATGATTTTTTTTAAATACAATAAACCCGCAAATAATTTTCTAAGTTGCATCTAAAATTATGAAAATTATTTTGTTTTCATGACATATACTTCAGAATTTAAAACAAAAATAAATATCTTCTTATCCGTACTAGATATTTACTAAACCTTTAATTTTTAAAAAATCATTTAGTTTGGATGGGTATTTTGGCCTCAAATTCAAAATTAAGTTATGTATGAAACAGGCAGCGCAGCCGTTCCTCTTAATATCAATAAAATAGACTTTGCAGCTGTCAAGTGTCAGCGCGAAATTTTTGTTTTGTGTTGAGGTGTTCGCGTAAGGTGCGTGCGCTCTCGCCGACGTTCATATGATTGCTGACAAATGTAGCAACTAGGAGCGAGCCATGGGATGTATGCTCCCGGCTATGTTCATATGACCACTGATGAAATCTGCCGAAACACAATTTCGGTTAGGCCACCCAGCAGTTAGGCCCGCTCGTATGGAAGCCACTTTAGTTGTTGACCAAATAAAATGGAAAAGGTATTGAGTAACAAAAAAAAATTGCATTTCCGACATAATTAATTAATTACTTTGTTTGAGAACTATTCTGTTTATCCGAAGAGTAAAGACATTTAGAGCACTAGAACAAATTGTGTCACTGAAGTCAAAAGGCGATCGGACTGCTAACATTACAAATGTGGCTATTCAAGAACTCGGTGTGATGGTTAGCCGATATTTGCTCTATCGTCCTGATCTTTACTAGACACCTATTCGTATTCTCCACTTTCAATCCAACTGTAAAAAGGAGTTGCTCTTAAAAATGGCCGAAACGAATTATTTATCTTCTAAATATCCTTTTTTTTCAAGGGGGGAATTGAAAAAAAAGGAACGTGAATATTGGGAATAAAACGTACAGAACACGGGAAATTAATATATCACTGATAAGTTAACATTATTTCCTTATTTAAATTAGCCACCTATCCATAAATATCGTATCTGGATGATTGATTTAAAATTTCGTTATTAATATAGCTTGATAGATGGAGCTCTTGTTCCGGCGTCAAAATGATCAATGATTTTGAGATAATCCGATAAAATTTAATTAGTCACCCCTTGATGTCACCCTTCTTGATGTCACCCCTCGCGGTGTCACCCCACGGCACCCGGCACGCGAGGCAGCCTCGCCTTGGAAAGCCAGCGGAGCCTTTATCATGTAGTGCTAATCATGAATATCATTACTCTTCATTTGCATGTACCGCCGAAAGTTTATCTAGTCCCAATAGTCCGAGTACGTGAGGAGTGCTCCACAGTGCGGAGTGTGTACTCCAAACTCCAAGTGCTGTATCTTCATACATAGTATAAAATTAAATCAGTGGCGTAGCGAAACCGTATCCCCACGCCTTCCCATTCTTACTTTAAAAAAAACTCATTATATTAAGTTTTTATGAGATTTTTAGTTTGAAAAATGATTGTTTTTTTTTTTCTTAATTTCTTTTTTGGTAGGCTACACGTAGCCAGTAGTAAGGACAGTTATAAGTGGGAACTAAAACGTTTGGTTAATTTTAATTTTAAGTCACCTACCGCTTGTGGACAGTATGTCAAGTGGTAAGTAGTAAGTTACCGTTAAGTAGCAATTTAATTTAATTTAATTTAATCGATTAGATTTTTTTTACCGGTTAAGTACCCGATCCGCGCTGCGCGTGCATCACTGTAGTTAGGTGGAGACTATTGTAGCGCTGTTTGAACACGCTCACAATCAAGTTTTATCACGAATGCAAGAGCTTACTAAATCACTTACATTGCACGTGCGGACGGCACTTATTACTTTTCTCAGGGCAGTGATTTAGTTATCACTGTCCTTGCTACTGGCTACGTGTGACCTACCTTTAGGGATACTACACGTGACGGTAGTTTCACATTCCGAAAGTAATATCAAACTGTGGAGCAATAACTAACAAATAATGATTTGTAAATTATTTTTCTTCTTCACAAGCCTTCCGGCATCCGGCTTTGAACACAGGCGGAAAGTGCCAAGAATTGGTGAAAGCCAATGGATAAATTTGATGGAATCAATTGGATAAATTTGATGGAATTTATCCACTAACATTACATTATATAATATATAGGTAGGTAGTCATTTAGAAGGGATATGTTTGAGTTTATATAAAAAAAATCGAAATAGAACATATCGATACCTTAGTTCAATAGGGAACTAAGTCAAAACACCTCATTTTGAGAAAACTGGGTTTGAAAATTTTTCATAAAGACATCGCTCCGATGTAAAGTTATTTTGTCCATCTATAACATAACAATAGATGCAACATGTAAGTAATTTATCAACCTGCCATATCAAAGGTGTAAATGGCTACATTTATTAAGTTCCAAACGAAAACATTTGACATGTTTCTCCATAGAACTAAGAATGTGCTGATTTCATTATAATTCCTTAAAGAATTATCTGACTACATAATTAGGACGAATTAGACATTTTTTTTAAATATGAGAAGGGAGAGTTTTTTTACCATTTTTCATCATTAACTGAAAACCCATAAATTTTGAGTTATTTCCCTATTGAACTAAGGTATCGATATATGTACACTGGTTCCATGTATTCTAATATAAACATAATATATCTTAAACACACAAACATATATATTTTTTCAAAAGCCTTAATTACGTTTCCGAGAAAATTACAACCTCATTAAGTTTCCGTATTTAAGTATCAACTGATAAGCTATTTAGTAATAGATTCCAGTATTAAAATAAATTATGACGTAGGTACTGATGAAGCGCAATTTTAATGAAAAATCACCCCAAGAAGCAAAAGAAATGTGTAATGGGTTCTAAAAATAGACACCGAGATAATAAATAAAAGATAATTGTCAGTTTTGGAAACATAAATCCATATTCATGGCATATCCGAGGGGCTCCTTCCAAAAATTTAATAATTTCACAACTTCAGCTACTATCTCATGCAAAAATACAACGCGCTTCATTCCCGGAATGAGTTAAAGTTTGAGAATGCAGTATGGAGTTGAGAGTGGATGAGTGCGCCGCATGCGGAAGTATTGCATATTTATTATTCACACGGATTCTGGGCGGTCGCTACGTCACTGTGCAGACCACAGCTTCTCAACCGTTTTTTAAACCGGAACCCCTTTTTATATTAGCCTAGCGTTCTGTGACCATTTGAATATATTTTAAATAGTCATGTTAAGGGGTAATTGGGTAAATAAAACAAATTGATAACTGAATTTAAAGAATTATATAAGTCAATGAATATATGAATATACAACGGGGGTTTGTAACCTTTTTGGTATATGATATCCATTTTCCAGTTATACAAGGTGTAAAGGGGCGTACCTGATAAACTTTAAACAGTGGTTCCTGGACTTATTTGGAGTAAAAAATGTGAAAAAAAATGCAACAATTTTTTTTTTTTTTTTCTTTTTTTTTTTCATATCGTCATTGGTCTCTCAATCGAGTAACCGCCCAATCCCCCACCCGACCCTAACTCTCTTGTACCTACTGTTTAATTTCGAAAAGTATTTGATGAGGTAGCCTGCATGTTACGTTGAACTACTAGACGATTTCAAGATTTTGTTTTCCTTGTTGAAAATCCCGATACGCAAAGATAGTGTAATTTTGTCGCTTGTTTTGTATTATTTCAATGTACAATTGAACAGACTGCAAGCAGTATTCAACACAGCAGCTCGTCTAGTATTCGGTGCCACCAAATACTGTCGCATCACTCCTCTTCTACGTAATTACTCCTACACTGGCTTCCAGTCACAGAAAGAGTTCAGTTTAAAATTTGTATTATGATATATAAGGCACCATCATACTTGACTGATCTCTGCGTGAGGGACAATCTTACTCATAGGCAACTCTCGCTCAGGTCGGCCAAGTCTTATGCGTCGAACAAACTGGTTGAACCTTCTTGTACAAATACTGCTGTATTTGGGGACAGAGTTTTTAAGAGGAACGGCTACGCTGCCTGTTTCATACATAACTTAATTTTGGATTTGAAGTCAAAATACTCACCTAAACCTAATGATATATTTTTTTTATTAAATATTTCAGCCGTTCCTCTTAAAGTGTGAATCGTTATTTGTGGGTCTCGACGAAGACTGATTATACCTAAATCATTGAAAAATATCAGTATTTGGTCAAAAGCACTATCATAATAAATAAAAAATGCAGATCAGTAAATATTTTTTTGGTTAACTGAATAAATTTAGCAACTGGTGACTGGGTGACCCATAAAACATTTTGTAAAAAAAACCCATAGTTTGAGAACGAGTGGCGTAGTAAATAACTTGTATATATAAAGCCACCCACTCCGACTACTAGGCAACCTTTGCATTGATACCTGAACCGACCGTTCGTGAACCTCATTGTGTAATTAAATCACTTTAAGAGTTAGTTGAAGTTCGCCGTATTGTAATACGTAAAATATAGTATATTCAGAAACGAAATTCGCTGCACGTTTGGCCTTTTTTGTGCAGTGTGAATTATTACGTAGCTCTAACGGTTCATGCAAATTAGTCACCGCCGAAGTACGAGTACAGTAGGTAGCATTGGGTATAGTACGGTAGGTACAGTCAGTACAAGGTCCCGCGACGGATACTAATCGAGTTCAGTGTCCGCGCCTCCTTTATTACTTTTCGGGCCTTTGTTTACGTCCCAACTCCAGAAAACCATTTCTCTTTCTATCTTTTGAAATATCACTTTTCTCTCCGTATTTTGAAAGCTATTTATAAGAGCCGTTTGTTGATTTTGTCGTTTTTGCAAAAAAACTACCAAAAATGTTCTGTACCTATTTATGATAAAGCAAAATCAAGTATTTTGAGTCACCAAATTGCATGCTAAAATAATAATCGAATTTTTCAATTTTTAATTATTTTATTGAAGTTTAAAAACCTCATTGTGATATTTATTCATTGAAGACGATAATTTTAACATAACCTAAATGAAACATGAAACCGAAAAAAACAACAGAAAATAAAGAGTTCCAGATGCGAGTGACATCTTTTATTTTTTGTCGTTTTTTTCGGTTTCATGTTTCATTTAGGTTATGTGAATATCATCTTCTTCAATGATAAAATAAGTGTGAGAATAAAAATAGAGAGAGAGTTAATACGTTAATACTTTAATACGTTAATACGTTAATAATTTAATACATTAATACGTTAATACGTTAATACGTTAATACGTTAATACGTTAATACGTTAATACGTTAATACGTTAATACGTTAATACGTTAATACGTTAATACGTTAATACGTTAATACGTTAATATGTTAATACGTTAATACGTTAATACGTTAATACGTTAATAAGTTAATACGTTAATACGTTAATACCTTAATACGTTAATACGTTAATACGTTAATACGTTCATACTTTGATACGTTAATACGTTAATATATTAATACTTGAATACGTTAATACGTTAATACGTTAATACGTTCATACGTTCATACTTTGATACGTTAATACGTTAATATATTAATACTTGAATACGTTAATACGTTAATACGTTAATACGTTAATACTTTAATATGTTCTCACATTCGTACCATCGTACTTTCTTTACCAAAATAATATGCACATAGATATTTTTATATATTATTAATAAATTATTGCCCAACCCAGGTTCCTAAATATGTTTTCTGATGGAAAGGGATAAATATTTTGGTGTCAAATCATATTAAAAACAAGCCCCCCATGAAATACAAATTCTCTTTCGGCTTTTCAAACTGAAGAAATTATTTTAAATGACGGTACAAATTAATGGTAGCGTGCGTTCCGTGGAATTTTCCGAGGCAGATAATAACAAACGTAAATAAAAAGAATATTGTGTATTTAGTGGGTTAAATAATGTGACAGAAATCCGATTTGATTTGAATTGAACGGTTTATGTTCACAATAACGTAGGAATTTTAAGGATTATTATATGAAAACAGCAAAAGAATTTTAATTGCCTCTTATACTGTAGGGGTGCATAAATTCGTAAACATAATTGTCTGTCACTAGTGTGACACGGTCCCATCGAAACAATTTATTCAGATTTTATCGACCTGTAAATATTTGAGGTTAGAGAATTTACCCTATTTTCAGGGAGATCTAATTTAAGAAGAACGGACCTAGGATTAAGAGCAATAATGGCCAAATTGATTTTTAACGAGCATTTTTATGGCAAAATGGGCTATTCTGAATATTATTTTTAATTAAGTAAGTAAAACAATTATATTTTCTGGAATCAAAAGATCATAACAATATAACAATTAGAAAAATACACTCGAATCTCATATGAAAATTGACGTGACGTTGATTGAATGAGAATGGGTGTAGAAATTTGATTTGTTTAAGAATTTAACGTCTTATTTTCCTTTCGTGAGTCAACTTTAATTTCATTTAATAAAAATCATTTGAATTCTTGACATTTTTAAATACGAAGTTTTCTCAAAATATCCATGAACTTATAACTAATATTTACATGAAAAAAAAAACAGTTCTAAAAGTGCCTACAGACAATATTTTTCACCCGTACTAACTGAAGCCACCGCGTCGAAAGGCTCGAGGGTTCAACCGTATATTCCTTATGTCATGCCCATTGTTTGATGCCATCCCATATGTTGTCTTCAAAGTGGTTTGGCAAGTCGGATATGTGTATAGACGGTTTATGGCATCTATTCAATTTTACAAGAAAAACAGGTACTGTCTGTCTATCGTGTCTTAAGTAATAAATTATTTAATGAACTGTAAAAAACTTTTGCTTTTATAAATCGTTAATAGGATTTGAAACAGAATCTTAATACAATTACTCAACTATAATGATTTTAAGTGATACACTTTCAAGCCCGCCAAACGTAATCCTTATGTAATAAATACAAGCACTTAATCCTAACATTATAATAAATTACAAATACCCCTCGTAAGCATAATGCGGGGAAATGTAATTTCATTATATTATTATTTCTATTGGTGCCATTAATTATACCCTTTGCTGAATCCGAAAGTACTAATTTCAAAATTCGTTTCGTAAAGCAAGAAAATTACTAATTTCATTTTGTGGAACAAGGAACCTTAAATAATTTACTCTGATCGAAAATACCATCGGAAAGGTCGGGTAATAAAAAGTTTCGTGTCATTTAACGTGATTTTAGAAACGTTGAATAAACGGGTTTATTGATTGAATAAAAACAGCGCGACGTTTAAGCTGACAGGTGCTTAGCGAAAGGTATTTTGTCTGTAATAAGTCACGCACGCGGATGTTAAACTAATCCCTTGTCCACCGGAATGAAGCCGTGACTGACTAAGAAAATCTTCCCTATTTGAAGGCCTCCACGAAATCGAGTAACTCCTGAATTTCAAGCTTCCGGAATGAAAATAATGTCTTTTCCTCGTATTTCAAAGTTTGACGCGGAGAAGGGGATTTCCTTTCCGCTTTTCTGGGTTTAGATTTTTGTTTGTTTTTAACAATCATATTTATTTGGCGAGTTGTCAACATTCCTTAATTTCAGATGTTTTTGTGCAAATTTTGTATAAAAAGACAGGTTAATTGGTACCACTGCCGTGAGTTGTGATTCCGTTATGATGAAAGAAAGGTTATTTTACTAAAATATGTTTTATTCGCATTTCAAAGATTTATGCGAGGAAGGGGTTTTTCAATTCCGCTTTCTTCTCTGACTTATGTTTTTTCAACATCCTTTTTTCTCAAAGTTAGCAATTAGTTGAGGCTTTCGTTTTCTTGCAGACTCTGATACAGGATATTATGTAATATAAATATGAATATCATTACTGAACAGTGGCGGTTCATGGACTATGTCATTGGGAATTCAATCGGAGATTAAAAAGAGGAGAAAAAATTTTCCTTCACCATAAATCTTATGTTAGTCTTTCAGGGAAGGGAATTTCATCATATCACTGCAGAAGAGATTAGCGACCTGGCAACAAGATATATTTTGGGAATCATTAAAGCGTCTGTGGCTAATGAAAATAATGTCGTAGGTTATAAAAAAAGTTTTGAATTCGAGAATCACAATTTACGCAAGAAACTGTAAAAAATGTAACATTTTAAACTAATTTTTATTAATAAACCAACACAATGATCACAGAAAAAATGATTGTTGTTAAATACTGCCATATAAATTTTGTGATAATAAATTCCATAGCCGCTGGGTACCCGGGCACCTAACAGATTCCTAAAGGTTGCACGCTTCCACGATTTGCCACTGAAACGCCACGAGTATGAGCGTGTATGAACAATTTCTTAGAACAGAAAGTTCTATATAAGCTGAATTCAAAACGCACGTATGTGAATCATTTCGGGCTCGATCTCGAACAGTTTTGGTGGATTTTTAGCACGTAATTTGAATAACGTGCCGTTTTAAAGTGTGCTAAAATTATAAAAAAAGTTTACTTTATTATATTATCTTTTTTATGGCAGTTTACTGCACAAACGGACTTTAGTAAAAACCGCCACTATGATTAAACCACATAATGTAAATCGTGGTCCTATAATGATATTTATATTTCTATAACAGATTAATTATTTCGTTGTTATGTTTTCTCTATTCGTCTATGTGGACATATAGTCGCATCTCCGAAACATCCTGTACAGACAGGGTAACGGAAAGGCTAAATATTTCTAAATAATTATTAAGAAAACTCCGTCACACTATGAAGAACAACAATGAGGTTTAGCCAACTAATAAATGAGGGGAAGATTGATGGAAAGCGTAGTATGGGAAAGTGCCGTACGTCGTTACTTTGAAATCTGTAACTGCAGTCTGCAAGAGGAGATTGCCTTGGCTATAGTCAAACTCCAATAAGGGAGGACACTTGGTAAAGACGAGAAATAAGAAGATAAATTCTATTTTTATCTACTTCGGTTCTAAAAAAATGAATAACGTATTAACATTTTTTTTAAATTCTATTACGAAAAGGGTGAATTTTGCCATTTTCACGCTAATAAAGCAAAATTTACAATTTTCGGGTAAATGCGAATATTCGTATTTCTCACATAGTTTTCTGATATTTAAAAATAAACAAAGCCTTCATGGTCGAGGGGTAAGGCTCTCGACTACGAATCCGAAGGTCGCGGGTTCAAATCCCGGCGTGCGCAAGTAAATTTTATTTAATTAATTTGTGTTGTTTCACAATTAATTAATTTAAAAATAATATATAGTATATTTGCGCACGTTCCAGAGTGGAAGATACTCTCAGTATCGCCCTGGTGAAAGACCACCATTCAGAATTGAAACGTTGCTTGAAATGGCTTTTAGCCGTGTTTGGTGACCAGATCTGAATAGCCAGGTATTTCCCCACCTCCCTCTTCCCCTTCTTCTCTTCCCCTCCCCAATACCTTCAGCCTCACAACATTCCCCAATTGGGAATGCCATAGTCTCACTGGCTCCAGACGGTTGGGAGCAGTTGGGACTCTTGTGCGGTATTCATGTAAAAAAAAAAAAGTAAACAATATTAGTTCTAAACATTTATTTGCCTGCGGTTTTGACATGCTTGAAATGTCATCATATTTTATGGCCATTAAAGCTCCATTGAACGTCTTGTCGAAAACGCCGCGTACGTACTGTCATTCTTTGTTCATAAAAAAAAAAAAAACATAAAACAACAAAAAAACAAAAAAACGTTTTTACTGAAAAGTAATACAAATTTCACAAATAATAACGCGAATTTCTCGTTAAATAATTCACTCAGCTAAGTAGTATTACAAAAACACGTTTTGCTTCTAATTAGGATCAACTTTATCTCTCATTAAGCCCGTATAACTAATCCTCGATTTTTACATCTATTTATCGTATAACTTTCCGGCATATATTTTGATATTTCCCGACATTTTTATAGTTCATAGAGAATACACCTACCCCTCTTTTTTAATTCGTGCTATGATGTTGTTAATTCAAAAATTAATTAACAGAGCCAGATTAAATTCTTTTTGAGCTAAAATTATACTGTCACAGTTCAATAAACTTTATTTACAGACACATCTTCTAACTTTTCTGAAATGGGTTTAAGTTGGGATCCACTGAGATTCGAGATTCGAGCTCGATCCGTCTGACTTCCAAACAAGCATCCTACCCGGAAATTGATTTGTTTGTAAGTTTGTATTGCCGATCAAACTTTACTAGTACCAGTGGTAGACAAAGGGAAGAAGGTCACCAGAGGAGTGACGCCTCTTAAGATTAAGCCTCTCTATGCACGTTGCTGATTTACTGATTGAATAAGTAGCGACATCTACGCACACTAAACCGCATCCCACATTCCTTCAAAATTTTATATAAATCAAATTTAATAATGTAATCATTGAGTTCAGCAAGTATTTTAGTTTCTGTTATTGTAACGTTACCTATATAGGACAGACGGGAAGGGCTTTCTCAACCAGATTCAAAGAACACATACGATGTTATAATAATAAAAGCACGTTTTCACAATTCGCAGAACATCTCTTAGTGAATAATCACGTCCCGCTTGACAACAACGAGCCTAAACCCTTACATATAGAAATAAAGGGTCTTCGATTAAATTTACTTAAACAATTGAAAATTAATAAACGAAAGAAATGATCCCAATATAACATTAATTAATAAAGTAAAGAAAATTATTTATTCCCCACTTCTCGGTATATTCACAACACCTAAACAATATAACACGTTTAAATAAGTCCAAAGCGTTGACGTCATTATAAATCAATTAAGAAAACATTGCAATTAAATGCGGGGAAAACAGATTCCAAATGTAAGCACCTTACAGAATGGAGAATCCATTATCACAATTATTTTCTCATTAAATCGGTTCCACCGCTAGTAATACATTTTAGGCAACATAAAAATTAAAATTGGGTGGAGGTAAATATAATCATCAATAAATCGTTACCACAGTTTGAAGAAAATCGTTACACAAGTTTTGAGAAATCGCCGGCACATTATTGTACACGAAAATTATTGTGCCGGCGTATATACACTCGTATATATATATTTTTAATTAAATGAACTTCTACACATAAAAACAATTATTAATAATGTATCTCACATATTCCCAAAGAGCTGGGTGCTATCTTCGATCATCGTTTCGTTTGAATTGCACTAAACTGGCAATTCTTTGACTTGAGGTGATTTTTTTTAATGGGAGTTCCACACAAGATTCCCAGCTAGTCCAAACCGTATGGAGCCAGTGAGACTATGGCATCCCCAATAGGCGTGTGTTATGAGGCTGAAGGTAGTGAGGAGAGAAAAGAGATGGGGAGGAGGAAGGTGGAAAAGTACATGCCTATTCAGATCTGGTCACCAAACACGGATAAAGTCATTTCAAGCAAAGTTACGATTTTGAATGGTGGTATTTCAGCAGGGCGATACTGAAAGTATCTACCCCTCTGGAATGTGCCGCAAATACACAATGTATTATTTTTAATGAATAATGTAATGAAATAAAATTTAACTTGCCGGCCTTCGTGCCACTCGGTAGCGTTATTATCATTGATTATATAACGAAAGGGAGATATGACATGGATGCGTGTAGATAGACCCAGAGCTATGACCAAACTTCACGGACTGTCAAAGCGGCGGAGCCAATGAAAGGCAAGCGTTGGGTGTGTGCGTGTGTAGGTATAAAACAAAGACAGGGCAGGTATGGGTGAACGATGTTGGCGACACTTTTGTGCACGCGGTTTCTTACTAATTCATGGCCCATCTCCCTTGTTGTTATTACCTATGATTATAGTAAAATCGTGAAGGAAGTTTTCAGCTAAAGGAAGGGCTAATAATTATGCGTTCTGAGTACCAATAGTCTAGTTAGTCCGCCACTGGGGTTATCTCCTTACTAAACCTATGTCAATCGCTTCCGTCACCTGGCTACCCAATTAATCGGCTGACGAAAGCGGATCACGTTCCATGGATGTCCAAAATTGGACTAACTCCCCTTTGACTGATATAATTATTTAATTTTGCCATAACACTGGATCGTTACTTAAGCTTCAATTAAATTACTGCTTTGCACACTTCCCCCCCCCATCTCCCATCTCCCACCACTCTCCTCCGCCCCACTCCTAACGAGCTAAATATTACAGTGGTCTCCCGTCATGAGAGGTGAGTAGAGAATATGTGGGTGTTTATGTGATCATCATCATTATTTAAGTAGGGTCGGGGCCATTGCTTTGATATACAAAAGGATACCTGGAAACAGGATGTGGTATTACTAACTCATAATTTCGCAAATGACTACCAGGACTAAAAATAACTATTACATTGTTCATTTTATGAAATACAAAGAAAAATGGCCTGATCAAATTTCCTATCCGTTGGTAAACTGAAGTTTGAAATCCTTTGCATAGACTCAAACTCATAGCTTCGCAAGTCTGTACCATTTTTTTTATTATTGTTTTAATATTTTCAATTTGCAAAGTTGAATTGCAATATTTTTTTCTATAATTTAATCTGTCGCCACTGCTGGCCGCAGACAAAAACTTATAACAATGCAACATACACTAGCGCCACCATCCCGGGCGAGGTTATCCAAACTAGGCATTCGTGCAGTGTGGCCATCATGACGAATTTTCCCTCATATATAGCGGAACGGGAGAATTTTGTGTTTAACGGAATTTACTGGATAACAGATTCAGAATCGAATAAAATTATTTACTGAAGAAAAGATCAAAGTAATTTCTGAAACAATGGGAAGTCTTTAGTTGCATTATTTTGTCGCACTGGCAATTTCTACTGGCAAATATTTGCTTAGCTATTTGCAAGGACTCCCCTAACTTAGGGAACTCGGAATATTATTTTGTTTATTCAATATCTATGCTCTGGATATTTGTCTCTTTTTCGTCTTTCTTTATTTTAGTTTCAGACCATGGTTTCAGAGTTCGGGTGTGTCACAGATCCTCGTCTGTGGCCGTCCCGGTCAATAATAATTATTGTACCAGTCGATGATACTGATTTAAACATGTCACACCTAGTCATTACCCGGAAGTAATAGATGTGGTAGGCTGCGCATGAGAAGAAACGTAACCGAGACCAACCATCTACGTCTACATTGAAATTTGATGATCGGTGATGCCATGCCACGAATATTGAAAAATTCGATTAAAAAATAACTAAAAATAATAATACTGGGAATTTTTTGAAAAAATAACCTGCGTTTCATGGTTTTTAGTGCTCAAAATCAGCGGAATATCTGACGGAAGTACATCTTATTACCTCGTTTGCTTACTTGTATAACGTGTGTCCAATATCTTGATCATAATTGTCAGATATAATAGGTATAATAAACCACCTTCTGAATTAGGGTAAGTCTCATTATTACACACATTTTTCAGACGCCACAAGTTCCTAAATAATCTTGAAAAAGGCCCATGAAACATCTTAATCCACCCCTGTACTTAGCCAATAAGTATTCAAACATCTGGTATAAAAATACAGCAACCAAATCGTTCTTGTCATGAAATAAAAATAACGGTACACCCCTACCTTCAAGTGTTCATACTTTTCTTATAATGTATGTATATATTTAAAAAAAAATTAACAAATATTATTCTACCATATTAAGTTCATACTCTGCTGAAAGTAGGTCTAAGAGGGTGAATGAATGTGAACGAAGCAAGCATGTGTACAAGAACAGAGATATGTTGCGTTGCATCATCTCTAACTTACCTAGAGGTAAAATGGAGTAAATGGTTAGTTAGTTAAATAATATTTTTTTCCAAATTATTTAGATTATAATGAAATACATTATGTTTTTAATATGAACCCATCGCGTCGTGTGTATGGCATAAGTATTTTTTTTAATAAAAGACATATGGTCTTGCGCGGGATGGTTCATATTAACCTCGCTCATATAACAACAAATCAAATCAAATCATTGGAAAAAAAGAAAATTTAATAATGATTTTTATGAAATTATTACCTATTATTACAGATTGAGTAGCCACTTTGGTGAAGTGATGAAATAAATACTCCAGCATCACGGTGTTAGAAATAATAACAATTGCTTCAAAGACCTTATAAAAATATTTCCAATACCAGTAAATATTTCACGTCTATGTTATTTCAATCACGTAAATCCTTACCTTATGTACGTACTCGTATATATGAATAATAATTCTACATATTCTAAATTACAAATAAAATACTACCCCTAGCTGCATCGTTGAAATTATTGACGATTAATATTATTTACTTCACGAACACCCTATACTTTACATCCGATTCCGCCGCTCGGCCAATTATGTGCCACGACAGAAAACTAACACACACACACACACACACACACACACACACACACACACACACACACACACACACACACACACACACACACACACACACCTTAGTTTACAGACAAGGGCTCAGAACAAGTGTGTGTGAGGATCTTATAAATAGATGCGCACTCCCCTTAGAGCAGAAATAGGCAACCTCCGGCTCCAGCCCGTGTGCGGACCGCGAGACTACCTTGTCCGGCCCGCGTTGGTTTGGGTTAAATGTGAAAGATAAAAGTAAAATATCTACTCATACTCACAAAAATCAACACATATATCAGAAAAAAAATTATCAAATATCCTCTAATATTGTCCAATTCGACAAAAAATGATGTGAAAATGTACGAACCTATTGTCCACATATATCGATATAATTTTCCGAATATTTATCCATATATTGAACAAAAATGTCATTAATATTACAAATATCCACAAATATCGATATATTTGACCAATTGAACAAATATTTCATCAACAATTATAATTATATTACAAATATCCACAAACATCAACAAATATTCACCAATATCAACAAATATCCACCAAAATCAACAAATATATGTAAATTATTGTAATAAACACTGTAATATTGTCCAATCGGACAAAAATCTCACCAACAAATATTCACAGACATCCCCAAATATCCAAAGATCGACAAAAATCCACCCACATCCACAAATCTTCATAAAAAATGTTCAAATATATCTTCTAGTATTGTCCAAATATCCATTTTTAACCACAAATATCAATATATATGTCCACTTGGACAAATATATTGTCCATTTGGATAAAAATATCGTCCACAAATATCTACAAATATGTACAAATGTCTAGAAATTTCCAAAAAAACATTATTATTATCACAAGGTGCATTTAAGGATTAAATGTGTAAATAAGTATTGCTTTAGGAACGCTAGAATGATTTCTTCCCGGAATGCGTCCGAATGAAGCGCAACTGAAGAAAATATTCTTATATACCTATTGCAATTATTCGTCCTGTTGAAAGTAAGCTTTTGACTGAAATGCTGACCCATTCTGTAAGAAAATTGCTAACGGATTTCGAATGCAATCATTTGTCTTAAGAAAATCAATGTTGTGAAATTACATGCTACCGCGATCCGGGGAAAACCCATTCCGGTGTGCTAATTGCCAGATTTTAATACATCGGCGGGCCGAGGAAAAGTCAGTATCGTGTTCTGAATTTTATTTTACGTTCAATTGAAATTTGCCCGTCCGCCTAACTGATGAATATTTCGCTTGCTACCAAGCCCATACCCCGGCTTCGAAATGACTGAATTAGATACATGATCAAATGAAGCAGACTATATTTGAAGTACCTATTAATGTAATAAAAAAGGAAAAAATAAACGTGTATGTCCAGCCCGCGAAAGATACACAAATGTCGATATGGTCCTTGGTGGCAAAAAGGTTCACGGCCCCTTACTTAGAGGGTGATATTATTTATGAGTTAGATTCCTTATACGATAATTTTCGAACAAGAAGAGACATCAAATATTTTCAGCAAACAATATAAATAGTTTCTGTAAAATCACTATGAAACTGCAGTTAAAATATCGGTATTTTATTCTTGCGGTTTGCAGGTTGATTCCCAGCATACTCTAATTTATATCACTTTGTTCTGGTTTTCGAAAGCGCTCACAGTGATGTCTGTACTTACCAGATCTTACTGCTTTATTTACCCCATCAGAGGTACGAATTGGAGTGGGAGCCTGGAGATGAGTTTATGGAAACAAGGGGGGAAGTACAAAAAGGTTTGAGAATTGCTGGTCTAGAATCTAAAGTCAGAAGAATACAAGTACTTCCACTTCGAAAGGCCAAGCAGGAACTAGGAACATTATATTATATTTGCTGTTGAGTTGGAGAATGTCTGAAGGCAATTGAAACTGAAACAGGTTATGTTTGCATCTGCAGTGTTCTATTTATGTAAGGTTGTTAATATGGTAAATACAATTATAATTTACCATGCGAATACGTGGTTTAACCGCTTGAAATGATAGCTACAAATCCATTAAAGGAGAATTATTTTAATCGAGTCTTTCAGGCAATTTTCTATTAATTAAATAGCTGTTTTTTTCATTCTAGGTTTACGAACTGGCTTTGCCTGAGATTATGATTGAGGATTCAAAAATATTTAAAAAATATTTATTTTATCAAATAATAAAATGATGTTTGCACTCCCATGAATTATCAATTCAACCCATATAAAACTTTTAATTATTGCAACATTGTTTAATTTAAAAAAAAATTATTTCACTAAAATGTAGGTTTAAAAAGTTTTCACGGAAAATATGTATAAGAAAATATAAAAACAAAAAATATTATATAAATAAGAGACAAATAATATAAATAAATATACAAGTTCAAAACATACAGATACTGTAGAAATATATAACAACGTTTTACAAGAGAGAAATATACCTACATCAGAAATCAGAATCTACAAAGCTTAAATAATGTTGAGTATTGCACTCACCGATTTGTTCAGCTGAAATAAAGACATTATTATTATTATTATTATTATTATTATTATTATTATTATTATTATTATTATTATTATTATTATTACTATTATTATTATTATTATTATTATTATTATTATTATTATTATTATTATTAAAGATGGCTATCAATACAGAGTTGCTACATATAATAGATGGTTTTCAAAATAGCATTTAAAAAAACATAAGATTTCAGAACATCATTTCGAGATTTATCCGAAGCGCATAAATGTCTCAATTCCTCGGGCAACTTATTATAGCTGGTGTAGGCAATCTATTCCAATGATTTCAGTCCATATTTTCTCGAGTGTATTGTGTCATCTCCATAAAATTGAAGTGTACCCTTCATTCCCCATTTTGCTATATCATTAATGTAAGTCAAAAATAATAATAGCCCAAGAAAGGAGCCCTGTGGTACACCTCACGTTATCATTCTAAGATCACTTGTTTCTTTTCAAATAAAAAAGACTGCACATTTCGTGTTGGAAAAAATTCTAAACCCATATTGTTAGGGCGTGAGAATGTGGTTGGATGTAAGATATTTTACGAGTCTATCTTTAATTACATGTTCAAATACTTTGGAGAAGACTGAGAGTATAGATATAGGACGATAATTAGAGGGATTTTTTTGCAGTTGTCTTTGTGGATTGCAACGATTTTTGTTAGCTTTAATTGATCCGGAAAAAGTCCACTCTTCAATGATTGATTAATGAGAATAACAAGATGGTTTGCTAATTTTTCTTTACAGAAACTGGGTAATTCAGTTGTCACACCATTCGCCTTTGGAGATGCTATAGTTTTTAGTTTCGAGATATTTTTTTAAATCTCTAGTATGTTTGTATTAATCATATAGGGGGACTGTAATGCATTTGGTTCCGTATATATTGTATTTAAGTCATCTGGATAAGATAGGATGCTAGCAGCTAAATTTTCATAAAATCATTAAACGGTGTACATATCTGCTTTGGGTCTTTTATGTCTTCGTAATTAATGGTAATAGCTTCAATTAAATTTTTTGAGTTCTTTGAACTGTTAGTGAGGATAAAATTTATTATTCTCCAGGTCTGTCGTGAAATATTTGAGTTCTTTTTACAAATATCGGTGTAATATTTTGTTTAGGCGTACCGTCTATAATTAGTTACTTACAGAGTTTCTTGACTTATTTTTAAGTGATTTAAGAAGATTATTTTGCGAATCTTTTTTACATTGTATGTACATAGTATTACATTATCTAATAAGATGATCCAGTTTCCTGTCCAACCACCGGATATCAATTTGTTTTAAATTTGCAAGAGTCAATTAACGCTTTTATGTATTCAAATTATTTAAAGTTTTGACTTGTATTGCTGGTGTCATGAGAAAAGTATTGGGTTTCAAGATATATCCTCAAAACAGTTTTATTGATGCTGATTTCTAAGTTTGGTAGTATATGGAGTCGGTATTATTTTTTTGTAGTAAAATATATATTTCAAAACTGCATAGCATATGATGGATATGACGTTGCAAACAGAAAATTCTTTCCAGATAAAGAAGTTAAAATTTCATGATCACCAACATCGCCGTTTGAAAATATTTCGCGCTTCACACAATCAAATTTCCGCCCTAAAGTCAAGATTGTAATTTGAAAGGATCTATTGTCCTGCCTGAAAATGATCAAATTATTGTTTCAGAAAATTCATTAAAATAAGCTACTTGATGACGTTATTTTCAAACTTATTTTAAATATTAACTTAAAGTGAGAGATTTCGCACGCATAATAACTGTCATAATAACATTATGAAAATAAGTAAGCATGCTGAGAAGATTAATTATTTTTTTAAATTATTATAAATATATAAGTATGTAGTTAGTTAGGAACCTTACGTTTTGTTGATTTTTCACCAATCTTCTTGAAATCCAGATATATCTAACTAAAGTTGTTTATTAAAAAGTTTATTTCCCGAGGGAGAGTATTTTGAATTCGCCAAGTGCTAGGTGAAATAGGGACGCGCATGGGTATATTTATATTTACTGCCTTATGGGGGTAAAGAGATCTCATCCGCTAAGTTGCGTAGTTTTCTATCAGAAGTATTCTCTCTGTCAATTTAGCAGACAAAGTGGCAGTGTTCATACCCACTCGGTTGCTGGTTTTACCTATCTTACCTCAATTTCTGGTGCGTTTAAGTAGTATGTTTTTTTATCAAAACTCTACTTATGGTAAAGACTTAATTCGCATCACAAATTAATACAAATAGAATCCATTTATGCTCACGGATTTCAAGTGCAGAATGGTGCTCTCGAATGCTGAATCATTTTTTGTTCAGGTAGAAAACTTTCCACCCGCGAGTAATGGATGAAAATAGTTTCCGGCAGACCGTTCCGAAGTTATTTGATGAGTTTGCCGTAATATATCATAACGGAGGTCTACGCCACACACCGCTACTCCGGTATGGAGAACTCTCCCCCCATATGCCACTAGCTACGGCTGCGGGAGACGAGGCTCTAACTACTACGCCGTATACCGTAGTACTGGAACTGGATCCACGTCCGTAAGCTAAGTTCGTAGAATTGGCGTAGCGTATAAATGGGTAAACACCGTCTGGCTCGGATGGTGAATTTAAATTGGTTGAGAGAACCGTTTCTGCTATGGTCAGTTTCCGGACTCCGGACTGCTGCGGGAGGCTTTCAATTTTAATTAGCCGGTGCCGGCGCAGCCCAGTTGGAGAGATTCTGCACTGAATATTATTCAAATCCCAAGTCAGCGGCTTGTGAACAGCTCACTCACTCTACAGAAACAGGAACATTTGTAATAAAGTAATAACCCCAATTAGCGCGTTTGTTTTGCCAAAGTCGGACAATACGATGAAGGCCCCTTTGTACTTGTTAGTTTGCGTAGGAATATTGTAAACACGGAAAGGATAAACATTTAGGTGCTTATGTAATATGTATAGGGTGTGCGCTGTATTACGGGAAAACATAAAAGCGTGTTTATAAAAACAGTTTTCCTTTTCCCAGAACACTCTCTTGTGTCAAATAAACAGTCAAAAATAATATTTCTTTGACATAACCCAAATTTGAGCAAGACACACTTTTATTTAATATATCAAGAAACGAGTAGCTGGTACGGCTGTGTACAAAATATAATAAGGGATCATTTGTGAAATATTCGCTTCATGAGAAAAGGGATTCCCAAATAATTTAGCATTATCTTTTAGGTCTCATTACCTGCGCGTAACTTTGAAGCTTTCTTTTCACTAATGCGTAACACTCCTTGCTTTGCCCCGTAAAACCACAATCTAGACATAATGTTAGCTGTTTTACCAACAGTTTTACATGGATAATAATTTGAACAACAGTTCTTTGTGTTGCAAAAAAACTCGTAAAATATTACAAAGAAAGTATTTTTTAACAAATTTTTGTTAAACTGTTACTTTTTTCTTGTTGCGAAATGTTGATGAAATATTAAGGGGGACGTAACGAATATTAAAAGCGGTCCGTCAATCTTTCACGTTTTACAATTTGCTTTAAAAGCCCCACAACAGTTTGTAACGAGAGTTTTAAACTAAATCGCGAGCATCACGCCATGTGATTTGTACTCAAATATAGGTCAGCCTTTCCCTCAAGCAAACATCTCGGCTAAAGTAACATGTTTTATCTATTAGGACATAAAATTTAATGAATAAGGTTCCGCAAGCGGAGTCCTTACAGTCACCGCACCGTGCGACATTCCTCGTTCCCCGCTGACCAGAAGGCGTAGGGGTGCGGGACTAAAGGTATTATATATTAAAATATTGACAGGCGGTCGGTGGGGGTTGATGGAGCAACCCTCCGCCCTGCCCGGCTCCAGCTCCCAGGGGCGGATGTCGGCAAATAATACCCTTTGAAAGACGATATTAAAAGTTTCGTCTAAGTGAATTGCAAGTATTCCCGGGAAAATTGAATTCATTAAATTTAAAAGCGTAACACGTAACATTACCGGAACTAAATCCAATTTAATATTTTAAATTGATGTTGGCCGGTAGGCCATCAATTTGAAAGCGTCGGGAGAGATTTTCACCAGTATCATCTGTTTTATTAGCACAGAGTCTACAGTCTGCAGGGTCCTACGTAGGTACTAGGTAGGAGTACCACTTGCTACCATGTCGGCGACCAATATTTCCCACATAGATAATTTAATTTTGGTGTTTAATCAAATTTCGTGAGAAACGCTGCGGTCTGTCAAATATTGCACAAGCGAGATATTGACAATTATTTCCAACAGTACTAACACATTTAGCTGCGTGTAGGATACAAGGGTTAAGCACTTGTTAATAACGGAACAAGTAGAAGGTTTTTTCAGAATATTTCTTTTTCCGTCGTAATGGTACCATTTTATTTATCATATAAGTTTTAGCCGCCGGTGATAAAATTTTAGACCCAGGTGTTTGAACTCCAGTCACAATCGGCTGTCAATCGGACCACCAGGGGCGCTATTCCCGTTATTTTTGAGGGAGATCACTTAACTTTTTCCTTAGGGTTAAAACCTTCTTACTTAACCGCGGTTCCGGTTCTATCAGATGACAGCTGTCAGCTGAATTCAGCTGACGACATTCATCAAAAATGTCAATATTTGCGATGTTTTAACAAGACAAAATATCAATATTTGCGATGTTTTAACAAAGAGAAAATCTCAATTTTAAGTATGTTTCCAATTACGTTATTATTTACTTTAAACATAATTAGCTAGTAAACATTATTAAAAATTATATAGATGTTGACATCTTTGACAATTCACGTCAGGCATTGAAGAGCGTCGGCACAAATTGAAATGTCACTTTTAGAACTAGATATAAAAAAGTCATTACTATCTAATGAGGTAGGTACCTTTTTATAAAACGTGATTCGCCGTTTAAAGGCGTATTTATGACATTTAAAAATAAAATGAAAATGTATTAAAATGAATTATGATATAATGTAATTGTTTTTAAAAGTTTTAGTTCAAAATCTTATGTCACTTGAAGATATTTCATCAATTTATATTTTCAAATAATCTCTTGTCAATCTATTTAAGATCTTTTTACTATGTCTCACCGGAATTCCGCAGTTAATCAAGAAGTCTTTACCCTAAAGAAAAATGTAAGGAATCTTCCTTAAAAAAAACGGGAATAGCGTCCCAGGTCGTTATTATAAGTGGAAAACTTTTTTTAAATCAATAGACCTGTTTGCCAATTTTTGACGATGTCAAAAATCCAGAAATGTGACGGGGATTGAAACAACTTGGCCTCAGTTTAAAATTTATTATGTTTTGATGGAAAACAATTACTTTGTGGTTTGACATAATTATTAAATGAAAGAAGCACTTCGAAGTTTAGGATAAGCGATACCGGTTGATGGCATATTTAAAATAAATAAGTGGTTCAAAACCACATGTGCGTTTCATTTAATAAGTATAATGTGTAAGTATTACCCGTCTCAGAACAGACATCGTCTAGTGAGACGGGTAAAGTACATGTAAATGTTTAAATTTTATGCCAATAAACGCCCGGGTTGCCGGCAATGAAATGATAATATAGGTGGTGAGTTGTGATGTTTATAACTTCAATAAGTTATTTCAAATAATGAGTTTATTTTCTTTGGAGCATTTAACTAGTAATACCTAATTGTGGGTGACGATAATTGGTAGGCTGTAAGACAGTTTGAATGTAGATTTAATTTAACAGTCATTATGCATATTTGGGTCATTTAAATTATTTAGCTTGACTAACGGCTAGGTTGCGAGATATATTTTTTTAAATTATTTAATGTCACAATTTGACGTGTCTTTGAGTCATTTGACTTATTTTAGAACACCTGGAGGGAATTGTTCAACAAAAACTATATAAATTATCCATTTATCATTACTATAGCATCTATGAAGACAAGAAAATAGCACTTTTTCACGCTTATTTTCCCAGGGGCGAGTCGTATTAGCGGTTTGAAATCATCGGGAATATGGGCGCATTAGGGCTAGGTCCGTCGCCTCTGGCACTTCCTCGCTGTGCCCTGCGCCGTGCTCGCTGCCCGCCTCCCGTGCCCTACGGTCCTCGCCCAGTGCCTCCAGGCATCCAGGCGTCCAGGCCTGCTATCCACTCTCACGCCTCTGCCTCTGGGATAAATGAATTAGGGAGTAATTTCAACCCTCGGTGTTAGACGCCCAGAGGATGCAGCAAGGGATAAAGACAGGTATTTATTTTTAGAAAAATTATTTTTGGATCAATCTTGTGTGATTTGAAAATCTTTTGTTAATTATTAAAAAATTGTAACCGCATTTCCAAAATTACTAAGATCACCAATTTACGTATTTTTAAATGTCATTATCGTTGTGTCATAGAATGTGTGTTTAAAATTACAAAAATATAAAGTGATACTTAAATGATTTGGTCACGTACAAGCGTTTGGACGAAGAAAGGTTTAATATGAGAATTTGTGATCAACAAATGACGAAAGGGGATGCAAAAACGTCCCAAAAAGACAAGTTTGAGAAAGTTATGTCAAAAGTTGAAACAATGATAATGTATAAATGAGAATATGTGTAAATGTGAATGAAACAAGGAGATGTGCCGTGATGAAATTCTGTGGCACTCCGCCCTTTTTAGTTAATCTTGTCGTGATAACTAATGATATATATATATATATATATGTGTTATACGAACATATTGTGAGCATACAACGAAAAGTGACCAACTCAAAGTCCTTGTTTATTGCAGATTGAGATTGACGATTAACGAGTTTCGCTAGTTACAATTTTTTAAAATTAATTAAAATGTATTTTGTTTCATATACGTACAAAATATCCTGACTTACGAAGCTGTTAGTTTGTGTCTGTGCGAAGGACTTCAGTCTTGGTTTGTCAACGAACAGGGATTTTGACTTGGCCACTTTCCGTTGTACGCTCACGATGTGTGCAATATTTATGTACGTCTCTCTATGTCTTGTAAAAATACGTTTGCATAATATTTTATTTACACGAAGAGTTATGAAGGAGCCTTGGTCCCAAGGGTGAGAGTGGTCCAAGAACATTTGCATGGCGCGGGACGTCGTATTCAGCTGATAGCCGACAGCGAGTAACAATTTTACATCTCCTTTAGAAATAAAAAGGTCACTAACACGGAAATATAAAGCCTCATTTCGACGAGGAGTATTTTAGTATCGTGCAATTATTGCCGCTCTGGGAACCTGACAGTAGTGCGCATTAGGCTGGGTCGAAAATCGGAATTCGTGTTTTCCGGTTATGTAGAGTAGCCTAAATTTGACCCCTTCAATTAGAAACCGTGTCCAGTTTTTTGTCCATCTACTACCGCATTTCATTTGAATTTTTAGAAAATCGTATAAATATATCTAAAACTATCGTGGGTACCTTGAAACTTAAATCAATATTATTAAATAGTAATATTCTTAAATAAAAATACGTATCTCCGACCATCCTCTGAAACATAAGTTCTCCATCATAAGCAGGGGTGCGGGGTTGGGGTCTGTTTATGTGCACCTGGCAGCTCTGGTCGCTTCTCGGAATCAATTGCGATTCTTGTGAGGTACTTTGCTTTCATTCAACTACACTTATAATAAGACAAATGAACAGATACATCTTCAATAGAAAAGCAAAGTGCTGGAATCCTAACACTTAACCTGTATTACAGTTCAATCACAAACAGAGAAAGCCATAAAGTATTCCTGAACTTACTCCAGAAAGTCCTATTGCATCCGACGATTCTAGAGATAATGAAACTGGTGATCTTTTGCAACCATGTTTGTTTTCAACACTCAAGTGTCTAAGAAAAAGTCAAATGTTAGTTCTCCAACATTGTCAAAAACATATAACCGTTTTAGGGTATCGGACAGAGCTGCTACAGCGATTGCGTCGGCTGTTTTTCACGATTCAATCAGCAATTTAATAATAGAGAAATCTAAAATGCGTCGTAAAAGAGTAAAAATCCACCAGGAAAAATTAGCACAGAATCGAATGATTAATGTTCCGGTTTAATATTTTGATGGCAGAAAGGATAAAACCTCAATAAAATATGCTAAACAATGCCGACAAGAATTAGTAGGAGAACGCATATCTTTAATCAGAGAACTAGACTCCATGTATGTGGGCCACGCTGTTCCAAGTCAGGAGACGACTAGGGGCATTGAACATCCATATATTAGTTGGTGACTTCTCAGAAAATTTTCGTTAGCAGTTGGCTGCGATGGTACAGTGACAAATACGGGAAAATGCGGCTGTTTTACGAATTGTCTTTTTTATATATATTAATGAATTTCCCCTAAGGCGCCTTACCTCAAGATGGCGAAACTACTGTATAGGCTACCTGCGCAGGCACCATTGGAAAACAACTGGAGGAATGTGAAACACATCCCATTGTGAAGTATATTAAGATAGACTGAGTTTTGCAGGATATTCATAACGTTAAAAACCAAAACGGTGATCGACGTCACTTATGATACCACAACATCTATTATTACAAGTGGCGAATATTCTTCTGATTTGGCGAAGAGATAGAAAAGACGTCGCATGCTAGATGGTTGACAAAGGCTAACAGGTATTACGCCTATATATTTCCTCCACAAAACCTTTTGAAAATCATCTGAGATGTTTGTTGTCAGAGTTTATGCGCCTTTTAGGTTTCAATTTAAAACCAAAAATAATGCATTTCTAGAAATTAGTTTCAAGTTCTCCATACTCCTACTTGAACTAAAAAAAGTAATCTAACCTGTTATTGAGCGAAACAGTTATTTTTTAATCCAGGAAAGATTATTTTGTCGATGTTGTAAGATGCTGAAAACATATTCGTGAACTTGCCGTAGGAAGGATATTAAAAGCAAGACAAACAATTCAATCTGAGCGCATCCCTCAAGTTTTTTAAGACCCTCTAATTATTCTTATTTCCAACTCACACTGATGTCATTGGCAACGAGAGTATTTTCAACCTCCTGTCCTTCGAGACGTCACGGATGAATACTTGTGGAATGAACGAAATGGTATTTTTGAGATTTACGTCTCATATTCAGGACGTAGAACGTTCTGTTAAGATAGCAGCAGAGGCTTCGATACATTTATGCGATAAAAATTCTAAGGAAGGTCTCATCGACACGAAATTAAAATATCGAAATTTGATTAGAAAATTTGAAAGCAAATGGGATAATAAGGATTTTTCTGACTAATTTTAGAAATGTTTCCGTTTGTACCATTTTTTTTAATGAATAAACATAATTTTGTCCCTTCTCACTTGTTCTATTATAACAAAAAAGAGTTTTAGCATGATTTCGTGTGATACACAACAATGGCCTCGGGCTTGTTTCACCTGCGGGGAGTAAAAATTACAAATTTTCGAAGCCAATGCGGTGGTACAAGAGAACCAACCATAATAAAAAAAAATTAAAAAATTAAGTTTTCTATAGGCCGGTCATACATTGAATATCCTACGTATTCGAAATGTAAAAAGAAAATAAAAAAAATCCATACGAGAGCGATCCACCCTAGTGTGCATGCGGGAGTTGTAGCTCGGTTAACCGGGAACTAAAAGCAGAATATCTCTGGCATCATGAAGTGTGTCCACGCAACTCTTGTTAAGTATCGATGGAAATGATGATGAGCTTTTAAATATCCAATTAGATAGTTCAAAAGATAAGAAAACAACGTTTGTTACACACTTTTTAAATCTGATTTTTGGCGAAGCTGGGCAGTAAATCTATTTTTCATCTATAAACGTCAAACTGAGCGCACTTGTACTAGTAGCAAAAGCATATAGCGGACATTCCCACCGAATCTTTTCACTCCTCGTCTGAATGCGCCATAATAATCCACGAATTTGAATTACGGAGCGCTTTCAACGCTGCCATTCGAACAGTAACGTTGAAATCACTTCGTGTGAAAAAGCATTCGCTACGAGCGACTCAATTAGCAGCTTTTAAACATTCGCGAGAGTCGATTAGAACATGTTCAATTCTGATCGTAATAAACGCACAATTTTGACGACCTAGTGTCACCTAGTCACGTGACCCAGCTTAGTATCGCCTAGTCTAACTCACATCGCTAGTTGTGGAATGTTTTCGGTTTGTTTCATTTATTTTTCGACACGTTGGACATTTCACTCGCCACTAGCTCCGTGTGACCATCTACCAGCGGATACAACAACGCCGAAGTGCAGAAGACAAATTTACATATTTTCTCTCTGTAGAACATGGGCGCTTTCAGAAAAGGTGCTTCACACAGGTTTTTTTAAAAATAATTTCTTTTCGCTTACAGGTCGTGGGTCAAAAACCAATGTATCGCAAACCATTTTTTTACAAAATATATATATATATTGCCATTCCAAAGTGGAAGACATCGTCAGTGGAGATATCAGTAATATTTAATCATTAAATCAAAATATCTTGGTAAGGTATACATGTTTTTTCTACGGTTTCACATCCTCCGTAGTGTATTAATTGTCTACATATTTGACGTCAAGTAGGAAGATCGCTAGTTCGATTCCTGCTGAAGCGAAAAAACTGGTCGCTGTTGCAGCCTTTGTGATGTGACTTAAATCGTGAAATTTTACGAAAGTTCCAAAAATGATTTTGCAACTATCAATTTTTTTTTATAACTACTTACCAACCTCCCTCTTCACTTCTCTACTTCACCTCCCTCGTTTCTTTCACGTCACAACACTAGTTTCACTATCACCTGGCATATTCACATATTTAAAAGAAAAAAAACAGAGAACTTTTAAAAATATATTGTCGTAGTCAACAATGAGTTGATAACGTTCTAATTTCAACTTGTCCCAACCAACAACACATCCAGTGGGCCTCCGGAAACCCCTGGTTAAAAAATGCGTTTTTCCGGATATCTCTTTTTTTTCTTAACTACTAACGTATGTTTTTGCTTGCCAGCAACCTGTATAACGCACTAACTACAGGTTGCATTGAAAGATTGTTTTATTGGAAACCCGTTTTTACACAATCGGATTCCATCACATCTACGTAGTAACATAACGCCCTTGTATTTCATCGTGTCTCCAGTCTCAGGTCCCCCGCCCGCGACGCGCCAACTCGTAAATGCTTTATACTCAATTAATTCTGGTACGATTAGCGCGGCCCAAGTACGCATCGGACGCGACCCTTATCATTATTACTCCTGCCATTGGACCAGACTGCTTGTGTCCATTATTTATACTCGACGCAGACACTTAGGAAATAAACATCGCTTTCTTCGTAACGAAAACAAACATTTTTTTATCTAATTTCTTCAAACGATTGGTAACTTTGTGGCGTCATTATTAATTAAATAATTAAAAATGTACTTTGTTTACACCACTTTTATAAAATATAAAATATATATCTCTACATGTTTCGATAACAATGCTATCATCCTCAGGAATATATAAATTAGTGGTGGGCGAAGCGGCTCGGTTTAGTGAGCCGGATCATTAAATCAGGAGAACCACGTAATTGTTTACAAGCGTATCCTGCATAGAATCTTAAAACTGTACGAAAAAATAACTTGCCCACAAATCACTATTTTAATAACATATCGTCGTACTTATTTCCCAAAAATCTTTTTTTTCAAACGATTTGCTGCTGATGGCTTTTATTGGTGACATACTTGAGAAGGATTCTTAGTGTGCAATATTGAACCCCAAACAAAACACTTTTTCTGCTCTTATATTAAAGTCGTAAAAATTATAATTTTATTGTAATCCTACCCAAGTACATGGGAGGAGTTTTGCCTCAATTTGACGGGCGATATGCCGATGCGAAAGAAACGCAGCCGCCCGATGTGGCGGCGGGTATGCCGATGGTTTATTTACTTTTTTTTTTATACGGAGACGGTTTGCATAGCTCCCTTGAGCACTCAGGCCATTGGCCCATTATGTTATATTCCATTTTACTTTATTCCTTTGTACCTTCGATAAAGTTCACCAAGGTTGTCATTGGATATTCTCTTTATCCTCTTCACATTTCCTGCATCTATTGGTATTGTCCACTCCCAACAGCTGCATGTGTATCCTGAGGTGGCAGTGTCCCGTTAGTAGTCCTATCATTCCCTCGGTGAATTTCTGTCCATATAGAGTAATTGCCTGGTTCGTCTAGGACTTGAGTGGGATTTAGCCACCTCCACAAATGTTCTCCATTGGCTGCAGTCCCTCGCCATTCGCCTACAGTCCTCCGTCCCTCCCGTCCTGCTCCAATTCTCTTCCACGCAGTTTAACCGTCTCTTCTTCGTCCTGCCTCTGGGTACTTCTCGCCTCCAATTGGTGATACACCTGGTCATAATTTTCGGTGACCTATCATCTGGCATTCTTTCTACATGACCAGCCCATCGCAGTCTTTAGGACCTGCGGAATCTTTCAATTGTCTCGTGCTCTGTCAGATTTTTTAGTTCATGGTCCAGCTTTAGCCTCCGTTATGTGTTACCATTTTTGTCAATTCTTAGCAGCTCTTACGTATCCGAAGTCGGAAGTTCACTTAAGTCACCAGCCTATCTCGTTTGTGGACGACCCGTGTTTCTCTATCCCATCCAAGAACACAAATAGAAGCATGCCGCATGCTTGGTATAGTTCTACGGGAGTAAGTAAATTGCGATAGAAATGTGGGCTACCTTTTTAGTGTTAAGTGGGCTAGTTTTTCTGTCTCACACTCGGAAAGAAAAACCCAGCAATTTGGATCTTTGTGTGATTGCTATTTTTTCATAAAGATCTCATTAAGGGCCCTTGTTTGTACTTCAAATGTGAATGCTGGTGGAATATAATTAACACTATGTCCGAAAGTCCGTAAGGTCAACGAGAAGCAGCACATCCACATTACGCTGTAATAATGCCATTGTGGCACACGTGTCTTTTTCTATAAAATATTAGAAAGATCGTAATGAACTTTATTACTTGGTACTTTTCTAGATAGTACTTCGCTATCTCGTGTTCGCGGCGAGGGCGGGGGAAGATAATTTTTCTGATTTTGCCGGTTCAATCAATTGAAAATTGCTGATTCGCAATTTTAGGCTCAATTGCTGATTCCAACCTCAAGCTACTACTGCAAACCTTACAGTTGGCAAAAATGTGTAGGAATTGAGTAATGTAGGAGAAACTTTTTTTGTTGTTTAATTTTCAGGTTTAACAAACAATAAATAGGTATGTAACTTTGTAGAACCGCGTACTATTTTTTTTTTCTATTTAAAATAAATTTATCAAATCGAAATATTTGAAATTGTGTGACTGGAGAAAAACGCTTGTAAGTAATGAACCAATAAATAATTATAAAATAATAAATATAATACAAACATTTTAAATTTGACTTAATATTTTTATATATATAATTTTAGAAAATATTTAATTATTAAAGTGACAACACCATAAACACAATTAATTTTTAACTATGTTTTAAGCAAGAGAATTATTAATGTGAGAAAACTCTAAGCCTTAAACCATTTTTACAGCGCGAAATTAAAACATAACGCCATAAGCCGAGAAACGCCCGAGGGACTGGCGGCGCATAAATTAAAATGAAACACCTTATGTATTTATACAAACCTGGCGTTTTACATTTTAAACATACATATTTAAACAAACCTGGCATATTTTATATTACATATTTATTCAAAACTCCCCCTTTGAGGAACACCGCGTCGCGACACAGACGCCCTCCTGATTAAGTTTTTTACGTAAATTCCTAAAGTAAGGGTTCCGAGAAACAATAACAATGAATAAATTAGCCTGTATTAATTTCAAAGTTACTTTGTTGAGAATTTTCCGCGGGTATTTTAATCCTAAGCCTTCTGAATATTGAAAAAATACGTATTTTAGTACCTTCGAGTACAACTTCTAAACATTGACTATATTTTTTCACGGCCTGTAATGGGTTCCATGATAATTCAATTTATGAATCGGCACACTTTTTAAGTGACATAAAGTCATTAAAAGTACCTGCATTATCTAACTTAACATAATTACTCTTTTTTTGTTATTAAAAGAAATATATAAGTTTAATGTCATGTGTTTGACAGAGAGACTACGAAAACAGTGTGCAATATAGTTGTGAATGATGAATACTTGGAGCAGGTCGATGAGTTTGTATATTTTGAAAGTACGAGTATGTTTACGAGAGATGGAAAGACTGATAGCGATATTGAAAGAAGGGTGAATGCCGGAAACTCCATTAACGGAGGACTGAACGCGGTTGGCGTTAACAAAAAGTTGTCCAAAGAAGCGAAGCTAGCAGTCCACAATGGAGTGCTGATACGACTGATGTATGACAGTGAGACGTGGAATTGGCAGAGGAAGGATGAATGTAAACTGAATGCCATAGAAATGAGATCTCTGAGGCGAATGTGTGGTAAAACCATGTATGATCGTGTGAAAAATATTAAAATTCGTAAAGAATGCAAGGCTGATGTAAGCGTTATGAGCAAGATTAAGAAAGGGACGCTTAGACAGTTTGAGCATGTAGAGCGAATGAACGAAGAAAGGAGTGTAAGGAGAATATATGACGCGAATGTGAATGGAAGACGAAGAAGGGGACATGGCACGATCAAATGAATCAAATACTTGAGTCGGGCCATTTCAGAAGTCGGAATAATAGAAGAGAATGTATGAAACGATGTATGAATGTGAATGAAGCAAGAAGTGTATGCCAAGATCGAGTTGTTTGGCGGTCCGTCCTCTTTGCCTACCCCTGTGGTCAAACGGCGTGATGGTCAGTTAGTTAGTTAGTTATATATATTAAGTTAGGTTAGATTAGGTTTTCGGGATGGTTTCTTTTTTCGTACATGACTTTATGTCATTTTTAAAAAGTGCGCCGATTCATACGTGTGTTGAATTATCCGATTACCCTTATAGTGATACCAATTATGTTAATCTTGTGATTTTCTGCCATGATTTTTTCGGAAACTGTAGGACAATAAGATATTCTCGTTTTTTTTTATAATTATTATACTAATTCCGGTTTTTTCAAAATTCTGTAATAAGGAGTTAGGTACCAACAAACGAAAAAACATCCAATACGAAGTTAATTTTATATTACAAATCACGTACATTTTATACACTGCTGGTAGGCTATATGAAGATGTGCAACATTCTGTTTTTTTTTTTAAATTACAGATTCCTGGAAATCAGTAATCAGTGACTCATCAGAAACTGCATGCACTATTCAATATTCTCGACTTTTCATGTATTCCAGGTCGTTAATTGCTGCCACGTTTCATTATTTCTAACTGCAGACAGTTTCAGAATATCAGATATTTCAGGACATGAACGTTCGTATGTGCTTTCAGTAACGGTAATGAATTATAGTTTGATTATTGATTACAATAAAAGCTATTTATAGTGCTGTTACTTACCAAACATATTGGAAAAATGTTCGAATAACTTATGTGATATCTCTATGGGTTTTATGAATATTTTTAATTTAGTTCGAAAAACGTTGTTGTAGAGTGCAAGGTTAGCATGTCGATAGAATTACTTTAATGTGAATTTATGTTCTTGTGTTTCTTGAACACATTACAACGAGAACCTGTACCGAGGTGTTCAAGTGTCTATTTATTTATTATTAGAGGGTTAACCCATAAAATAAAATTACGTAGAAATGTTAGAATGATATGTTTGTTATTGTTTCGGCAAGGAAAATTGGGTGTTTTGAACTATGTTTGTCTGCAGGCGCTTTTAGAAAATTAGATACTTCGGAACCTATAAGTTTGTATGTCGTTTTTCGCATAGACAATGTGAATGAAAATGTTCAGTCAATAAAATTTATGCGTTTGGTGCGTAGGTAGAAAGAAAGGCGGAACTCCTCTGTGTATAGATGCGATTTGCAGTAGTATGGATGAGCGATGTTGGCGACACTTTTGTACACGCGGTTTCAAAAGAATATTGGTTAATGGCCCATCTCCCTTGTTTATTTTATTTATATATTAACACTTTATAATACAACATACATGGCTCGTATAATTATTATTATATATATATATATATATTTATTTATTTTTTATTATTTAACATGATTATTTTTACAAATGAGTATTTAAATAAAGCATGATGCATACAATGTAACATAATATAGCTGTTCCTCACCATAAAGAAACAAGGTACATGCGTTTGGAAATGTTATGGACGGGCTTACTACCTGGCGGAAACTTCTACCAAGCAACCTTATTGATTTTCTATTATCTGTGGTATTTTAAAACTAATAGTTGATTACTAATTAGGGGTTTGTTTGTGTGTGTTGGTTGGCAGGTCTCGGGCCGTGGCCATGTGACATGAGGGAGTGTGTCCGGGAGCGAGTGTGGGGGGCGGGGGCGGGAGCGGGAGCGCTTGTGGCCCTGGGCGCCGCCCTCCTGGCGCTGACCGGGGGCGCGCTGGGCGGGCTGGCCTGCCTCAGCAACCCTTGCGTGCACGGAGTGTGCATCGATGACCTCAACAGGTGACTGATTTTTACTTTATACCCCCAAAATACCACGGACCACGATTCTCAGGGCTCAGAAGTAAACTATCCCATGTCACATTTGACAAATTTTGCGGAAGAGCAGAAACAGTAACTCTATACCCCCAGACCGAAAGTGGACATGCGATAGTACCATGCGTACGGTTATATCCATTTCCATTGATAATAGACTTGCCATGGTATGTCCCTGTGAAGAATTGAACCTTCTGATTCCAAATATACAAAAAAATCAAAAAGTAAATGTGAACATGCGATAGTTTACCTCTTACCTTAACATTTTTTTTAAATGTGACATTTTGAATGTCTGAGAAAATTAACTTTTTTTTGTAAATCGGAAAAACTATCTTTATTAACCTTTGAACAACCATATAATTATTTTCTTTAAAACAAAGACGAAGTCACCAAAATTTTAATTTAACTGTCAAAAGATGTCCAGTGCCTACCTTATATAGGGTTACATTATTTTAACCCGGATTTATAACTATCACCGGATTGAAGATTGTAGTAATAAATTAAACAACTAAAGATTAGTTGTTTAATTCAATTTCATTAAAACATTGTGCGAGAACTAAAATCAAAAATTTCAAACCTTTAATTTCGAAGGGCATGCCATGGCATAATTAAAGGGCACAAAATTTTCGTCTCCTTAGTGCCGTAAAGAGCTAAAAACACGGTAAAATAGGCATTTTAATGTGTTAAAAGTTGGATTTTCATACTCTCGATAGAACATTCAATTAAAGATGTATGCAATTGACTGAATACGTGCTATCATGAAATAATTTTAACTTATACGACACGTATTTGTTTGTCCAGTACGTATTCGTGCTACTGCATCGATGGATACACGGGAATACAGTGCCAGACTAACTGGGATGAGTGCTGGTCCAGCCCCTGTGAGAATGGGGGCTCTTGCATTGATGGAATCGCAGAGTATAACTGCACTTGTCCAGAAGGTTTCGTGGGTAAGTTCTAAATACTAAAAATCTCACTTATAGCTTATAACATTTCATAAAGTGGAACAACATGTACCACAATTCGTCTTTTTACGTTTTACTTTATTTATATTTTTGATTTGTAAATTTGACTTTTATATTTTAATCTATCTAACATATAAATGGTTATTTCGATGAATAAATTTAAGAAATACAAAAAAATCGCACTTTCTGTGTAAATTGTATCGCTTCAAAAAAAAACTTTTAAACATTAAATTAGTAGTATCTTCTCCCCTCGGAAAGTACCACTAATTTCTATATACCGTTTGGTGAAAGTAAAAAACATGCACTTGGACCATTGTGCTTTTTTAAACGTACAATAATATTTCTATGAGTCATCTTGATGTTGTCATTTAAAACTTTTTTAAACAATCGCATCGCCCTCAGTCTACTACAAAATGTCAGACTATAAGTAAGTCAACAAAGTTCAGACATTTAATAAAATAACTGCTAAATTTCATTAGTATGACAACATCACCTATTTAACAATAAAATATTATAGTTTTTTGTATTTTTTCGGCATTCACAATGTAGCAATTTCTAGACATTTTGTTTGGAAGTTTTATTAACTATGTACTTAATTAAATTTTTAATTGAAAGTAGCAAAAGAACATAGTTAATAAAACTTCCAAACAAAAAATTATAGTACCTACTCATAAATTCAAATGTGAGGTTATGTTTGAGTTCCGATTCTGACAGATTGACAATGGACAGGAAAAATGAGTTAACTCGATTTTTCTCAACGTTTAATTTTTAAAATCGCTATGACCATTGCGCTTTTTTACTGAATTTGTTTCCTTTCAACCATCTTAAAATGGTGTTGCCATTTAAACGCTCGCAGCGCCCTGCAATTTTCTCTAGAATTTCTTGATTCCCAATAGAGACTTTATATAGAGCAAAAAAATATTATTTTGGTAAGAAATAATATTGTGTTTTTACTCTCACTTTAAAATGTTCAAAAATAGGGACGTGGGAAGTTTTTAATTAAAAAAATATACATATTTAGATCTTAGAAAAAACATTATCTTTATAATCGTGAAAAATGCTTTTCTTAATACCTAGAATAAAAAAATCAATAACCTTTATGATTGCTTACAATCTATACAAACGAAATGAAATACTACTTTTATCAAATTTATAGTACGTGCCTACCTTGTCTGACATTTAAAAGTAGACAAAAATTGAGGGCATCCAATCGCTTAAAAGATTATAAATGACAACATCAAGATCACTCATAGGAAGATGAATGTAGGTTTAAAAAAAGGACAACGGTCCAAGTGCATATTTTGTACTTTCATCAAACGGTATCCAGAAATAGTTGTACTTCTCGAAAGAAATGATTCTTCATCATATTCTAAAACGATTTTATGTTTAAACTTCTTTTATTATCGCTTTTCAAGGAAAGACGCTTTTTTTGTATTTCTGTAATGTACGTATTGAAATAGCCATATAAAGATTGGATCAGCGCCCTCGAGGTGATTTTTCACAAAAATAGCGATATTCAAATCATCCAATTATTATTATTATTATTATAATTATTATATAAATAAATTGACAGATCAAACAAACAAAACTGTAAAAATTGAATTATGATATTTTCCTGTGAGCGTTATTATTTGTATGTTTGTTTACAAATAATAAACTGTTTTACTTGAATGTGAGGCATAACCTCAAATCTGAATATACGTACACGGTAATAATTGTTTCAAAATTGGAATAAATCTTCACACATTATTCATAAATCATTTTTAAACACATTCTATAAGTTGGACACGAGATTCCTTACTTGAAATTCTGCTAAACAACCCGTGAAAACATCAAAAGCCTTGGTGTTGCCATAGTAATTAACGTTTTATCTCGGATTGATTAAATGCCTACAATATTCTGTCAGCTTTAGATACCTATAAGTTGTAAATATATATTAAAAACAAGTATTTTATAAATGTAAAATCATTGCTCAGATGATTTTTATTTATGTTACACCACATTAGGGTTCCACTGTCCAGAGCCAGTGGGACTATGATACCCCCAATTCGGGAATCTTGTGGGGTAGAAGAAATGAGAAAGCGAAAAAAATGGAAAGTTCGAAAGATTCTGGTATTACGTGCCTGAATAAACAAAGCTAAATATTCCGAATGGTTATTTCTCACCTAGGGGATACTGAAAGTATCATTCTCTACGGAACAAAGTGCAAATATACTATGTATAAGTTATTTAAATCCATGCACTATCAAAAGCCATTTCAATTTCACCGGGCTTCGAACCTGCAACCTCTGAACCCAGACCCAAAGCTCTTACCGCTCTATCACAGAGCTTACTTAGATATAAAAATATATAACAACAACATTAATATACTTAATTATGTTATTACACAGGAATGTTCCACAGAATACCGTGTAAAAAATAAAGTACATAATGTATAGGAAAATGAGAAAGTGATTCTATTGTATCACAAGATGTTAAAAAATAAAACACATTATCGTTTATTCCCACGCTATTATTGAATAGTGTAAGCACGGGGTTGAGAAAAATCGAGGATTCTAATAAGAACGGATATTACCATTACGGTTTGTTGTCCGTATTATTTCAAAATCGTATAAAAAAAAGACCGTCTAAAAACAGAAATTAACGTGTCATTTCTTTTCAGGACTCAACTGCGAAGAAGACTTTGACGAATGCGTCACAAACCCTTGCCAAAACAATGGGACGTGTCAAGACGTCCCAAACGGCTACGAGTGCCTCTGCTTGCCGGGCTACTCGGGTCCCCATTGCGAGATGGACATGGCCGTGTGCAACACCACGGAGGAGGCCCGCTGCGACAATGGGGGGAAGTGTGTGGAGGGCCTCGGCATGTCATTCTCCTGCCACTGCACTCCGGGTGAGTTCAGCTAACTTTTGCCATCTAACTAAATTTCTTGTATTCTGCATCTCAGACCTAAGTCACCCAAGTGTTGTTCATATATATATGGGGAAACATATACAAAATTAAAGCATTATGTTATTTTTACTTTGTGGTTGTTTGATATCACTTAGCAAATAGAGGTTCAGATGTAGAGGTAGGTACAGGGATAGCAGAGGTTCCCAATCGATGAGTCCATTTTAAAGAAAATTTGCTTCAGACTCACCATTTGACAGTCAAGTAAGCGTATTTAAAAATTGACAAACTGAATTGATCCTGCGTGCATAAACTTGAGACAATAAAAAAAATCAAAGAGATAAAATCATAAGTTTGACTTGACTCACAGTGAAATCAACTTTACCTCAAAAGAACTAGATTCCTGAATTATGCATCTGCTTCTTACTTCGTGTTAGCACAATGACTAGGCTTAAAAATAATTAATATCGACACCTAGGTCAAAACATTTAGTGAGAAGTAATTAAGTAATGGGTTAATTTTCAAGAAAGTTCTCATAAATTTTCTGATCAAGTATGCACGATAGACTGCTTAATAAATTATATAAGTGGTGTATTTGAGAGGGTGAAAAAATTTTCATTCCAAAAAACATTTAGTATGTGACAATGAAGAAAGGACTTACATTCAAAAATTCCCTGGAACTAAAAAGTTTGAGTACCCCTGACGTATTGTAATCCCTTTACATAAATACGAAGATATTTATGCTATCAAATATGTCAAAGTAAAGAAAGGTATTTTTTCTTCTAGGATGGAAAGGAAAACTTTGTGATCAGTCAATAGATGAGTGCGCATCGTCGCCTTGCCAAAATGGAGGACTCTGTATAGACCAGCATGCTGATTTTATATGTGCCTGCACATTTGGTAACACATTTTGTTAATTCGCTAGTTAATTCAATAAAATAATATTGTTTTTGATGTGAGTTTCCAATATCAATCAGCTCATATTAATTATTAACTCCTAGACTGTGGCTAGCAGTGGCGTGCATTGCTCTATGGCCAAAGGTAGGCTATGTGAAATTTTTCAAGTTCAGGTATGAATTGTGCATATCATTTTTCACTGGTTGCTGTGACTAACTGAATAATTGGGCGTAAAAGTTCCTTACCAAATTCATGAAGAAATACATTTAGATCAGAAATTTATCGTATTTTTCTATTATTTTATCTTTTAATTTATTTTTGTGATACGTTTTTTTAGGGTAGGCACAGCTTTTCAGATTTTATGGACTGCACGCCACTAGCGGCTAGCTACAATGGCAGTCCTGGCTTCCTTATGGTGCACTGCAATGATAGTTTGTTTTTATCACTGCAGCGCACTGAATATCAATGCAAAATCTCACTCTGTTTCAGGATACACTGGAAAGCGTTGTGAGTCCCAAATAGAATTGTGCTCAAATAATCCATGTACCAACAAGGCGCTCTGCATGATGGAGGACACTATCAAAGTGTGTTACTGTGTTCCTGATTTTCACGGAGAGAAATGTCAATTCCAGTACGATGAATGCCTCCTGGGGCCCAGGTAAAATAATAAAAAACAGAAATCTGTTTTTATTTGAAATGGCACTAGATTGCTATGGTAAAATTGTTCATTAAAAATGCAATTTAATTGTTTATTTATACCAAAATAATTACAGCATAGTACAAGAATTATAGTAAAAATGAGGTAGTTCTCCAAAGCAGTCAATATATATACGCAGGTTCTACCAAATCAATTTTTCCTAATGATAAATTTATGCTTTTATCTTTGTTTTTTAGGATGCATAAATACATATTAATCCTAAAAATAGGTAATGACATTTAAGGCCAAACGATATTGTTATACGCGCTCACAGAGGACTAATTTAAATATTTTAGAAAAAAGCACTTTTAAATACTGATTTGAATTGTTTGTTGGCAGGTATACACGGCATTCATATACAGTATTTTTATAAGTTTCCTAAATTTACAGTAACAATGAATTCCATTTAATATTCCGTATGTACACCCGCCAACAAGCAATTCATCTCAATATTTGAAAGCATTAAGTACTAAAAGTGTTTTTTTTCTAAAATGTTTGAATTAGCGTCATCTGTGAGCGCATATCACGTTTCGTTTAACATTAATTAATAGAGGTATTACATTTAACTTAATTATTAAGTACACAAATATAAATATTTGGTTAGTACATTTAAATATTCTATGATACGTGGATTGTTTGTCATTTACATTACCTTTCAGGTGCATGAATGGTGGCACATGCTTAGATGGAGTGGACAACTTCACCTGCTCCTGTCCTCCGGGACTAACTGGAATACTCTGCGAGTGTCTTATTCTAGATGACAATCAATTGGACTGCGAATACGTCAGCCCAACTCCACTGTTTGAGAACACCACGTCAATATATGTAACGCCCACGCCACAACTATACACAATCTACAGTACTTCTGTGGAAACTTCAACTACTGATGGCGAAACATCAATCGGAGAAGATACAACCTTCAAATATAAAACAACCATGTTGTTCACGGAGCAAGAAACCTCTGTAACAAATGTGCCAATGTCTACATGGGACCAAAGTAGCCTTTCAACTGTAGATAATAATAGTTATACAATAAGCTTTTCATCATCTCAACCACCTTCAGAAATAACCACAGAATATGCTGAAACTTCAACGGAATCAGCATTCAAACATTCATCCGAGTCTACAGAAACTGTATATTCCACAGATGCGACAACAAGTAGCGAATTATTTTTGACAAGTGTATACCCTTATAATCAGAGTACAACTCAAATGTATATGACGTCTTCCGATTATCAAAGTACAAATTTACCTTATTCGATACCCTTCACTTATACTCTCGGTTCGTCCACTGACAAAGACGATGTGTTTAAAAGTACCTACACTACAGACTCTCCTATTATTCTAACAACGGAATCTACCAATGAAGACACTACTGAAAGATCGACTGATTTTATTACTACGGAGGGAATTACAAATGAAATATTAACAACAAATGACGGCACTGCTTCTTCAACGGTATATAGTACAGCTGTTAATGAAGAAGATTTGAACACAAGGTTCATTCCTGAAAATATGAAGACTGACAGCACTTCTACCAGCACTACGACCACTTCTACAACTGAATCAATTGAATTTACTTCCCCTCCAGCTGTACTGACAGAGGGGTCATCCATTCCTCCAACTAGAGACACTACAATAATGCCGTCTTTCAATATGGAAACAACGTCTGAAATGACATCATTATTTACAGAGTCACCATTATCTTCATCTACATTTAGTTACGAAACAACTGATCAGACCTATGAATATACATCGGTGAGTGCTGTAGACCCAGACTGTTCAAAACTAGGATGTTTGAATGGTGGCAGTTGCGTGCATTCAACTGAGGGACCCAAAGTAAGTTGTCAAACTAATAATAAATATTCACATGAAAATTGCAGTACAATTCTCGAATTATTAATGGTTAATTGTTTATTTTCTAGTGCGTATGCAAGTTTGACTTTGACGGTCCTATCTGCGAACACACGTTAGGAATCGCTTCAGCAGCATTCAGCGGAGATTCCTATCTGACTCACAAGCTGCATAACTTGACCGGTATTACCATTCAGCTAAGAGCGAGGACTCTGTCAAACGAAGGAATGATACTGTACGCTAACATCGGGCAGGACACTTACATTTGCCTGTACATGCAGAAGGGGCTGATGAAGTTTAAATTCTCCTGCGGTTACCAAACAATGTTACTTAGTGAATTGGAAGTACCAGTGAATAACGGATATGAGTTGAGAATCAAAGCAATGTAAGGGTTAAATCATACATTCTGTGGTTCTTATCATTGCATTACTTAATTTCATTTTGTTAGAATGAGTTTCCTAGTACCTTAAATACATACATGCATTGACAATAAATGATTTATAAAACAACATTGTGTGTTTGTAGATTAGAACTAACCGACCACAGAAGACACTGCAATGCCTCGCTCCATATTAATGATACTCTTGCAATGAGCGGGGGCCAAACAGCAGCTCCATCTTCCTACCCGCCAGACAGAAACTCCTGGCTTCACCTGGGAGCCGTAGCGGATGGCTTCGGAGTCATAGACCATTCCCCTCCAGATCTAGCCCCCTTCACAGGTTGCATGATGAGGCTGCAAGTAAGTGTGAATAAAATCATTGAAGCCCAGTTTCTTCATTCTTGGCCTGTCAGCGTTTGATCAAATTTTGATTTGGGTTATGTGATCAGCTGTCTATAATAATGGTCATTAAAATTTTAATAAAAGCTGATGAACCTAGAATCGGCAATTATTGAGGGACCATTTTTGAGTGACAAATGTAAATCATTAAATGTAACAGGAATTCAAACAACTAGACCTTAACTAATTGAATCAATGTTTCTTTAGCTAAAATACTCGTATAATTATTATTGACATATTCTTACTGATTTTTGCTTCTAGATTGATGGAAGACAAAGGCACATCTTCAAAGATGCTGTTGATGGGTTTGAGATAAAGGAATGCTTATCTCTGGCCTGCCTCTCAAGTCCCTGTGCAAATGGTGGCTCTTGTAATGATGACGGTGATCACTGGACCTGTAGTTGCGCCAACGGGTAATTTTACTGTTAAATATGTACATACAATAGGTACTGCTCAAATCGTGAAAAAATATAAAATGTTTGAATTTCTAACTACATATGTGAAATTTGATTTTTACATGTTACATCAAAAACAGGTAGCACACTGTAGTACCTACCTGCCTACTTTTTTAAAATTATTATTTCTAATAAAGTGCCTACCTTGTTCAGCAAGCTTACTTGGCATCACATATTTATGTGTAATAAAATATGTATATTCTTTTGCAGTTATTTGGGCCATGACTGCACAGAATCTGTGTGCAGTACAAACCCCTGTCACTTTGGTGGGACTTGTGTGCGCCATCCAGGAAGCGGATTCTTATGTTTATGCCCTCTGGGAAAGCATGGCTTATTTTGTGAACACAGTAAGTGAAAAGCTCTTCTCTTATTCAATAAATTCCATCAACCGTTAATTTGGTACAAGCAAATATAAATATGTTACTTTATTTCAGATTTGGACATTGCCCAGCCCTCATTTTCTCCAATGGTGGGAGGTTTATCATCATTCGCAGCATATCCTCTGCCCTTGCAGCTTATATCTCACGGACTGGAAATGCATTTCAAAATCAAGCCGCATAATATGGACCAAATAGCCCTTCTTGCATTTTTGGGACAGTCAAGTCTGCACGATCCCAAAAGCGATCACTTAGCTGTTACATTTGTGAAAGGATACATAATGCTGACGTGGAATTTAGGAAACGGTATGACAACCTCTTCTTTTCCCATACCAATAATGTATATGTGTATTTAATGTGTATTAAACATTGCAAGACTTGTTATTTTCAGGTCCAAGACGAATATTCACCAGCAGACCATTACTAGCCCGTGGTAACAGGCCACATACAATAAGGATTGGCAGACTGGGTCGGGCGGCTTGGCTCTCTGTAGACACCATGCCTAACATCACCGGCAATGCCCCGGGAAATCTACACCAATTGAACGTCGTGCCTCTCCTTTATTTAGGTAACTACTAAGAAGTGCCTCAAACAAATTTACACCGAAATCAACAATGGATAGGTACCTAGATAATATATTATCCAGTTTTATTATTGCCGTGGAACAGGAACTAAATTAAAATTTTCATGCAGACCATTGTTAGTCGTAATCCTCCTCAAAGGTCTGCACGCATACTACTTCACTTTGGCGTGTTTTTGGCGACTTTACGTAGAACTTAAATATGTTCTGTTTTACAACTAATTAGTTGCAATGTTCTCAGATATGTAAATGAATCAATGTATTTGTGTCTCAGATACCAACCTAACCTAAATGTAACATAACTTTATCTAATGGCATTCTAGGTGGTCACGAATCTTCCAACTTCTCTCTGTTGCCCCATGACCTCCCCTTGCACGGGGGCTTCTCGGGCTGCATCTTCGACCTCTGGCTGCGAGGTGGCGGAGGATCAGGAGGGGGCGCCGGGGTGCCCTGGGCCCCCGTGAAAGGCCGCGCCGTGGGGCAGTGCAGCGTCACCCAGTGTCACCCCATGCTCTGCAATAATGGGGGTGCCTGCTTGCATCATTCTGCCTCATACAGGTGAGTTTGTTCCTCAAAAATTTAAAAACTTGGTACCAGAGTGATACATCTCATTCCGTACATGCTCAGAGTTAAAGATTTTTTTATTTTTTATGTTACACCTCACAAGAGCACCCCTGTATACACAGACCACATACAGTAGAACTATATCGCTACCCGGTTGGGCAATGTTGTGAAGCAGGTTAAGGAGGGGGCTGTAGGAAGGGATTTGGTAATGCGGGCCTTAAGAGGTCCAGATTAAATGAAGGAGGAAAGACAGACGCCGGTAGCTCGTTCCACATACGCTCCGATTTACACAAAAACGGGTCAGCGAAACGACCCATTCTTATGAAGCCGACATCAACTGTCAATGAATGTTCCACTCGTGTCCATTGAGTATTACACACATGCCACCGGCACGGAGGGGATCGACACTGCTAGCTCCTTCGAGCAGGCTCCATTGAAATATCTCTAGAACAAACTCAGCATACCTACATTGCATCTTCATATTAGAAATGGCGGTCTGTTAACAACGGATTGTCAATCAAATGAACCGCCCTCCTTTGGACAAAATCAAGCAGGTTTATCAAGTATTTGGGAAATCCAACCCAGAGGTGATTTTCTTAGGCTAGCTCCTTCGAGCAGGCTCCATTGAAATATCTCTAGAACAAACTCAGCATACCTACATTGCATCTTCATATTAGAAATGGCGGTCTGTTAACAACGGATTGTCAATCAAATGAACCGCCCTCCTTTGGACAAAATCAAGCAGGTTTATCAAGTATTTGGGAAATCCAACCCAGAGGTGATTTTCTTAGGCTAGCTCCTTCGAGCAGGCTCCATTGAAATATCTCTAGAACAAACTCAGCATACCTACATTGCATCTTCATATTAGAAATGGCGGTCTGTTAACAACGGATTGTCAATCAAATGAACCGCCCTCCTTTGGACAAAATCAAGCAGGTTTATCAAGTATTTGGGAAATCCAACCCAGAGGTGATTTTCAAATTCAATTCTTAGACATACTTGAGATTTGTATAGGATTAGCAGTTGATCACTATTGAAGAATCTGCTAGCCCTATACAAGACGCCCAGTTTCTTGGAAGCCAAATTTACTCGGGCTTCTATAAAGCCCAGATACTTGAGCTGGTCTGAAATACTCACAGCAAGCATTTCAATGGAATCTTTGTTGGGGAAGGTTCTCCCATAAAATTACACCAGACAGTCATTGACCACCTTTTTTGCCGAGATTGGAGAGATGCTTGAGTTTTTGAGACGTTAAAGCTGAAGGTTGGCCCTACCCCAGGCACAAACCTTCTCGAAGTGGTGGTCAACTTTTATTCTCAAGGCTACCCGAGCGGTTCGGTTTGTCGACAAAAAAACCATCGTGAATGGTGCTCTCATCGGCGTAGCAGTGCATTGGCCCACATAAACAAAAACATCATCGGTGACAGCACAGATCCATGAGGTACGCCTACATTAATTTGTTGCGGAGAAGAGCATGAACAGTCAACTGCAGTTTGAATAGTTCTTCCTTTAAGGAAGTCCGCGATCCAAATTTACAGAGTTGGGTGGATCCCGTAAGATGGCAAGCTTCCGACAAGCATCTTTTGGGTCTCTCCGAGATGTGAAATACCACCATTAAGAATTGAAGCAATAATTAAACATTATTGAGAAACTATTTATGGAGAATCACGTAACCCCCTCTACTTTTCTCTATGTCTTTGTTTTTGATTTTGCTTTGACACTTATGTGGTGGAATAGCAACAACGCTCTTATAACTTGTTTATCGCATTACTTACTGAATTGTTTACTTTCAGCTGCTTGTGCAGCGACGGATGGTTCGGCCCCCTATGCACCAACCAGCGCAACCCTTGTGACTCCGCAGTGCACAACTGTTCCAAGGGGGCCACCTGCGTCCCCATAATAACGGGCTATCAGTGTGATTGTCCTTTGGGGAAAACTGGGGCCTTCTGCGAAAAAGGTTATACTATATTAACAACTGATTGAACGAACTAGGAAAATAAACTGATTATCATTATGTATTTATTTTAATAAATTCATACCAATATTTGCGTATGTCTATAAAGACACTTCACTGATATCGGAGCTCTCCCGGGTAGAACCATACATCATTGTTTATTTTATTTTGATTGATTCATTATGACATTTTGACATACAATCTTTATTGCTAAAGCTTCCACAGACCTTTTCTATATTTTTACTGTATTTGCAAAATAAATTATGTAACATGCATATTTTTTTACAGCTGTGGAATTATCCGACGTATCATTCTCCGGGACTCGATCGTATGTGAAGCTAAGTTCAATTCCAATGGGAGACATCCATTTCAGTCTCGACTTTGAAACTCGTCCATCTCATCCCAAAGGGTTGCTATTTTACACAGAAACACATGATGGCTGTTTCGTCTCCTTGTCACTGCAGGGTGGCCTGCTGGAATACAGATGGGCTGGTTAGTATTTTTTGATTGAGTTACAAGAACGAATCCTTGTTTCGGATTTCCAACTGAACGAATGATTGGTAAGCTTTGGTTGATAAACAATATTTCAGCTAATTTAGGAGAATAACAGTTATGTGGTTCAGAAATAATATATCTTCACATCTCTAGACCATAATTATCAATGGCAGAAAGGCTATTTGGAAAAACAACTAAGACCCCACTTGTAGTCTCGCCTAAAATAGTATTTTTTGCTATCTACTCGTATATTATAATACCACTATTTGATCAATAAGACAACCTTGCTTAAACACAATAGAATCACTATTTAAAACATCATTCATAACCTCATGGTCATCCTTTTCTCAAAACACAGCAGAATCACTATTTGAAACAAAAATTATAATATCTGTGATCACTCTTCTCCGAAAACACAACAGAATAATAATTGTTTGAATGTAGAACTTTAATCTATGGTCATCCTTTCCCAGGAATAGAATGGGGTGTAGGCCCCGCAGGGCGGGTGGTGGTGGTGGTGCGCAGCGGAGTGGTGCTATCGTTGGGCTCCTGGCACGTGGTGCGAGCCGGCAGATACGGGCGCCGTCTGTTTCTTTGGGTGGATGGTACCATGACAACGGAGACACTGGCCACACATCACTCCTTCAGCTCTTTCAACACTTCCGTTTACATAGGCGAGTCAACTCGGAAACCTTAAAACTTACAATTTAGAATTTTTTAAATTGCAACTGCTCGTACCTTAGCAATTTCAGGTAGGTACAGTAAAACCCGCTTTAAAAACTCCAGTTCAATACGCTTCCCCACATAAGAAGTAATTATTTCCAACCCATCATCAGTAGTATTTGTGGAGAATTTGAAGCATGCTTTACAGAAAACACCGCCAAACCTTTGTTTATGATCTTTAGCTTCTGTCTAATGACAGTTTTTGATGAGCTAATGTTATCATAAAAAAAAATCAGTGTTGAAAATTTCTTGTACCACCCACTCAGATACCCACCCTGGCCCAAACAGTTAATAATGTTACGATTTCAGGTGGAGTAAGGGACCTATCAACCCTCCCATCTGATGTGATGTCAGGCCCACCCATGTCGTACACTGGATGCATCAGGAAGATGATAATAAACACCCAGCCCATTCCTCTAAATAAGAAACACATAACAGGTACATACATACTTCCAATGTACATAATATATATATATCTGAGAATATATTTATATATATATATATTCTCAGATAACATAAAAATAAACTATAATGTATATATTATATCTCATATTATGAAACTTCCAAAACTACCTGTGTCCTGGTGTTCAGTGTAAAGAGAAATTAAACCCACCATTAATTGCAGATTCCCGCAATATTGACGACTGCGATGGAGAAGTATGTGGTGGTGACGTGTGCTGGAATGGAGGAACCTGCTTTATTGACCGAATACGAGATCACAATATTGCACGCTGCGTATGTGATCCTCTCTTCATGGGAGACAGATGCATGCAAGCTGTACCCTGCACGGAGGGCCGCTGCCATAAGGGGAGATGCGTGAAAGGCACATGCATTTGTCCCACAGGCTGGAGTGGATATTTCTGTCAAAACCGTGAGTTAACCAAACAATTTTTTATCATTAAGAACATCATATCTCATGATTTTATTGGTTTCATGAATAATATATTTATGTATTAATAGATTTTAAAATACTAATATAACATGAAGTATGTATGTCCATGTATAAGTTATTATTTTTGAACAGTAATGACTAGACAACTTTTTTCCATTTACAGAATTGAAAGTTGGTACTCCTCAATTTAGTGGAAACAGTTTTATGATCATTGATGAAAGCAAACTGCACAAGTTTGAGAAGCAAAATGTCCTCGATAAGTACAGGTTTAGAAAGAGCATCAATAACATTTATATGAACTTTACAACTGTGCAGCCAAATGGCCTCTTATTGTGGGGTGAAATGGTGAGTTTCAATCAGTATTTATAAATATTAACTCAAAGCAAACAAAAAAAAATAATTGATGAAAATATTAACATAACCTAAATGAAACATGAAACCGAAAAAAACAACAGAAAATAAACAGATATCATTTCTGGGACAACCGCTTTACCAACTTAGGTAATGAGACCAGTTCAATTTATGTCATCTTCATCGATATCATATCTCAAATTCAAGACTTTGTCAATATAATCCTCCATTGTAAAGAGGTTGTCCCGGAAAGACAGAGATCCTGGGTTCGAGTCCCAGATGCGACTGATATCTTTTTATTGTCTTCTGTTTTTTCGGTTTCATGTTTCATTTAGGTTATGTTAATATTATCTTCTTCAATGATTAAATATGTATTACAATGAGGTTTTTACACTTCAATAAAATAATTGACAATTAAAATTTTTTTTAAATAACTGATTAATAATTATTTCTTCCTTCGCTACAAAATTTTCTTCCCTTTCAGGAAAATAAGAAATTTGTCAGCATTGGTCTTGAAGGAGGTTATTTAAAACTCAGTTGGACGTTACTAAAACCAGCAAGGGAAAAGAAGTCACAGAACAGCATGCCAGTAAATGGTAAACTGAGTGGATGGCCACACCAAACTGTCAGCGATACGGTTGTCATCAAAGTTCTGCAGGCTGGCAAGTTCTCCAATGGAGACTGGCACACCTTGGAGTTGGAAATCCTTCCAGGAAATATAACTTTGCTGACAGACAATAAGAGAGTCTATGAGGAATCAGGAGGAAAATATGAAATGAAGAATTCCGATGTCACTTTATTCATAGGTAAGTCATTACATTATCCTATTATGTCGATTGCATATGCTCATTTAATTCTTTTTTTAATTGCACGCCTCCACAAGCTCCGAGTTATTTTGCCAAAACCACGATTTAATAAATAAATATCAACGTGTTTCGAAACCAATGATTACGTCATCAGGATATAAAGTATATAATAATTATTTTTATAAACAATAATTATTAGCCTGAAACACTCATCCAAATTGAAAAAAACCTTTCCGAGCAAAGATAAATGTCGCCGACAGGACTCGAACCTGCACCCTTCTGATGTCCGGTCAGATGCTCTACCGTTGAGCTACGTCGGCTTATCGCAAACCCGCCAAGTTAATCAATATATACTAGTGTTTCATTCAATAATTACTGTTTTTATTATATTTTCACCTGTAAACAACCAACTTTATTAGTATGAGAGAGGCTTGTAACGGCTAAATCCCTCAAATAGATGGCGTCGAGACAAATTATGACTACATTTTATTGGTGAAAATTGCTTTGACTTGTCAAATATTTATTAATTGATAAACTAAAGTTCTTAAAAACTTAAGACAAGATTTTTGTGCATAGCGCAAAGGGTAACAATTATTTTTATAAACAATAATTATTAGCCTGAAAACACTCATCCAAATTGAAAAAAACCTTTCCGAGCAAAGATAAATGTCGCCGACAGGACTCGAACCTGCACCCTTCTGATGTCCGGTCAGATGCTCTACCGTTGAGCTACGTCGGCTTATCACAAACCCGCCAAGTTAATCAATATATACTAGTCTTTCATCAGGCTAATAATTATTGTTTATAAAAATAATTGTTACCCTTTGCGCTATGCACAAAAATCTTGTCTTAAGTTTTTAAGAACTTTAGTTTATCAATTAATATATAATAATTGTTCACTATTACATTTGATTTTTAGGTAATATTTGAGCACAGGACGTAATTTTTTACCAATCTTTTGTTCATCTTCCTTTTAAACAAAATAAATTATTAGTTTTGATAGTGCTTTGATAAATCCTTCATAAACTTGAAGCAGTGTTTACACAGATGCTGTGAAAACGGGTTCCCTTATTACAGAGCATCGGACCATCCTATAGGTTAGTCTGTCTCTCCGCAGTAGGTTTTTGATGTCAGGGTTACACCGTTCAAGTAATAATCATGCAATATTATTGTTTCATGGCGCTTTCATACAATGAAGTACTGAATTAATTTTTCATTGGATTCTTGCAGAAAATCATATTTGTTTGGCAACTGATTCTTGTAGACAAGTGCTCGATGCGGTTAAAATGTATTTCCCAGCCGGGTTATATCTAAATATTATACGTTATACCTTTGATTATTTTGTTACGGTTCGATGAAGCGATAAATTCCATTACTTTGTCAGTTTGTTTTATTCGTGAAATGTTTAACTTTTCCAGGAGGTTTTCCGGCCAACGTATCGACCGCCAAGTACACCAGAGGACTGTACTCCTCGAACTTTGTGGGCTGCGTTAGCGCCGTGTCCTTCGGCGCTGATAAACAAACCATCAATAACTTTTCCAACTTTGAAAGTGAAAATGTAGAAACGTGCAAATTCTTCACTTAAATAATCCCCGCACGTACAAGATGGAATGTTTATTTCTGATGTAAATATTTATGAAAAGTACAAACAAGTGCCAGGTGAATGATGCTCCGCTGAGCTAGAGGCAAAATGTTTGCTGTTCACGGTCAATTATTTATAATTTTTATTAATTACTAGGGTACTACTGATATTTTCATAAAATAATTGAAGGACTTATTCTTGTTCACCTGTCAAAATTTGGTTAAAATTCAATTCTAATGTTAGTCTTGAAGGGGTCTTTGAAGTGAGGACACACTTTATGGGTTCTCCCGCATCTGTGTGGTGTAAATACTTTTCTTGCCATCTATTTCAACTGTGCAGTTAATTTTGGTGATAAATTTCAAGAGACTTAAAGATCGAGGACTGGCTTTTTATTGTTGTGCAATTAAGTAATCATTTTCATTTTTTAATATGTATATGCACAACAGTAGAGGCCAGATCAAATTGTCTACTTCGTTTAGATGCCACTATCTTTCAATTTTCCACCAGTCTCTCAACCACCTATACCAGGGGTCGGCAACCCGCGGCTTGCGAGCCACATGCGGCTCTTTGGATGTGAAGCTGCGGCTCTTTAGTTCCATACGCTATGCTATTTATTGTTGGCAAGAAAAAAAAATGTGGCTCTTTTAAAACTTTGAAATTTTGTAAATTGTAATTTTAGACTCTTCCGACTCAAAAGGTTGCCGACCCCTGACCTATACCATATATTATATGAGAGAAGTCAATTTCTTATTTTATATCATAAATTAAGAATGATCATCAGATATTGAATTATTGTCAGAATTAAATGATTGGCGAAATTCATTTACTCAAATCTCCCATAAAAGCATAATTTAAAACTTTGGAATAAAATAAGACTGGCCAGGGTTTTGTTCAGAAAGTGTTCAACTTTTGTAATAAGTACCTTTATGTCGAGTCGTAGTTCTTGGTCTTAGAGATTCCTGTTACAGAATTGGGAGGTAACGCACACTCTGTTCATGTTTAGTTGTTTAGAATGAGACATCTGTTGAATTAAATAATAAACACGTATTATAGTACATAAAATATAATTGTTTTATTAATATTTATAATGATGTTTATAATATATATATATAATATAATATTCATATAAATTGTATATCTATTTTTCATATATGTATATTTATATATATATATTTCTTCCTAAATTAATGGATTTACAAATATTCCAAACATTTCAACACTAGTTATGTTTACAAATCAATACCTCGATGTGGCGACATTCGTTAGTTAGAGAACCAATCACAAGCAATTAGCTGTACATTAAAGTTACAGTAGCTGACTACATTCCCTTCAGTAGCTTCTATTCCAGTTGCCATTGCTGTTTGCTTTCAGGGGTTAAGGAATATTGTAAATTTACAGTGTCACATCCAATACACTCAACATTTATAATACATATGTCACTACATTATGATAACTTTGTTTACAAACGTTCAAAGTGTGATAAACAAAAATCTGCTTTCCAACCGCCGAGATATTACGTTACCAGCAGAAGGGATTACATACAAAACACATTTAGGCCACTTACATATATGTAGATACATATTATAGAAAAATAACACAACATAGTCATAAACCAACTATAGAAAAAATATATTATCTTTTAAATTAATAACTCTTATAGAATGATTTAAACACGACAAAATTCATTTTCATTTTCATTTAGTACCAACTAAGAAGTCGCTAATGGAAGCACAACTAAACATTCATTTTTTAAAATTTCAATCAAATATGTGGACTTTAAAATAATATAAAAACAAAAATAATCTCAACATTAATTTATTTAAATTTCTTTCAATAAACATATTACAAATTACCAGCTGTATAAAAGATTTATTAGAGTGCCCCGACAAGGGAAAATAGTTTGGAACCATAAATAAGTTAACGTATAACACATTACAATAGGACATGAACATGCGTACAACACGGCGCGACAACATTGTATTATTATTTGTACATTGACAGAGCGTAATGAAGATAGAAAAGCAATAAAGGAATCAGCCAACATAGCAATTAGCGGGCTCGTCGTGTGGGAGGAATGTTTGGGACTATTTCATATTCACACGGTGCCGGGAACAGACATTTCAGTCACATTCAGGACACTCCAGCATCCAACACTCTACAGATACATTGCACACGGCTAAACACTTTAAACTTCCTTCCTAACTAAAGCTGGTCATCACTTGTTCATCCCTTTCCCTTTCCCTTTCCCTTTCCCTTTCCCTTTCCCTTTCCCTTTCCTCTCCCTCCAATCAACCAATCTATGTTCAGTAATAGTTTAAATCTTTATAAAATCAACAATAAAACTATAATTTACACAATACATAGCATATTGATACTGCCTCGGGATATACTCGTACCACCATCTCATCTTGGCCTAACTAAAACATTATAATATGTAGAATTTTGCTATAAAATTATTTCATTTAGCACCAAATATATGTATAACTGTATATGTATGTATATATAATAAACAAGTCTGTCTCGCAGGAAGAGGAAATATTCAATCCCTAAAATAAATACAAGAGGTCAACGGGTCCTCCCGCCTCTCGCCTCTCCCAACCAACAAACAACCAGCCCAACCATCCTTTGGTCCATATTCATATCAAAATATATATCATGTATCATCAATACATATTACTAAGACATCAATCATAATTGCAGGAAAATTGAAAGGCTAATATATCATATGTATTATAATAGTTCACTCAATAAAAAGCGCCATAAGACAGGGTCATACCCCTAATTCATAATATGTTAACTCAATACTTGAAATAGCACATATCGGGGATACTGGCAGAACACTTGGTTGGAAAGCAGCTACTGGATATCTCTTTATCTATTAATTCTATTTAATGAACAACCATTAACACCGTATATAGGGGATTCTTTAATAGATTGACCAATTTTACAGATCTTCCGAAAACAGGGTAACATTACTCAATCATATTATGAAAACACCACAGAAAACTTTGCAAAAAGTATCAGCAAGTTTAATTCAAAGGCCGGGAGGTGGACTTTCTCTAATACATACATAGTAAGATGGATAAGTAATAAATTACTATACTTTATCAAAACCTTTTATTTTCATGAGGAACATCCAAACTATTACGATCGATTGGCTCGCCATTCTATTGAATTGCTGGAAGACAAAACAGCGTAAATCTTTTATTTTCATGAGGAACATCCAGACTGTTACGATCGATTGGCTCGCCATTCTATTGAATTGCTAGAAGACAAAACAGCGTAAATCTTTTATTTTCATGAGGAACATCCAGACTGTTACGATCGATTGGTCGCCATTCTATTGAATTGCTAGAATATAAAAAGATTTGTTTGTAATTTCACCAATTCCTTATTAGTTATAAATCAGCCTTTGAAAGTTTGAGTTATATATTTGACATTGACGGCCGATGTAATCGCCAATCTGGTTGTTGTCTATTTCATGCAATTCTAACAATATTATATCTGAGAACCGGAATGAACAATTCTTTAGATATTTTCTCAGGTGGATAAAAGGGTAAGGCCCGTGTTTAGAATCAACTGACAATATTGAAGTTAGCACACAATAAACACTCACACGGTGTATACATCAGAAGAGGGTTGGATTTGATATAATTTTATATGAGCTTGACATAAACATTTAGCTGTAAAAATACTCATAATAATTGTTGGCTGTCAATAATAGACAAACTTTTAATAATTGATCTGGCATCATGACACGCTCGGTGTCTGGTTTAAATACGATTTCTCATTCCAAATATTGACCTGTAGGAATCCTAGACGGAAGTGTGCCAATCGATGAAGTGCTTCACGGCCATCACACTGAAGACAGCGACGCAGAGGAAGCCAAACACGAAGAGGCCGGCCCACTGGTGGTCGGTCATGGGGGCTGCGGTGGACTTCCTTGCGGAGCGACGTGGGGCGGCAGTCAAGGAGGGGGGGGCGGGGGCGGGAGGCAGGCTAGGTGGCGCCGGAGGCGACAGACCCAGCACCGGGGACCAGGCGCCCTGCAGCGGGCGGCCCTGCACCTCCCTCTCTGCACACACTCGCACCAGATACTCGCAGCCGCCCTCCAGCTCCTCTATCTTCATGCTGGTCTCCAAGCCTCGATAAACCTGATGATTAAACATATGGTGTATTGTTAGAATTACAAAAAACAGATAAAGTAGATAAATGATTTATTTTATCTCACAAAATATATATTACGTGAGGCTTTATTACCTGCTTATACTCCATATCTTTGCTCCTGCAGCACTGCACAATGAACGTGAGGGGCTCCTCGGACATGCCTTTTGGGGGGACCCACTCAATCAGGCTCGAGTTCTCACTCAACTCCACTTGTCGAGGAGCTCTCAGGGTGATAGGGGGTGCCGGGGCGGTCTCCCACTCCACAGGCTCTGAGTACTCTCCCTGTCCGCCAGCGTCATTGTGAGCACAGACCCTGAACTTGTACTCGGTGCACTCCTGAAGCTTCTTCACCCTGAAGGAGAGGCTAGTTCCCTGGTACACCACTTGATACTCCTTCCTCCTGGGACTTTGCATTTCCACAATATACTGCGTGAAGTCAGGATTCTTTCCATCTCCCCACTTCAGTTTCAGGAAGTTGTGTCCCTGCTGGATACACTGAAGCACGGGCGGAGGAGGCGGTGGGGGAAGAGTCTCAAACTTAAGTGTGGGTGAATAGTTTCCTATGCCAATTTCATTGACGGCCTGTATTTTCACTTTGTAAGTGGTTTCCGGCAACAACTTATCTATCTGGTATTCCAGGGTGGGGCCTTCGGTTAAGAAAACCCTTTCTACAAGGTCTATGCGGTAGTGAGAGATAGCGGAGCCGTTGCACTCGGGCTCCTGCCAGGCAAGGGAGACATCTCGCGCCGTGGCCTCGGCCCGCAGCGTGGGAGGGGCGGCAGGCACAGCCGCTGGGGTAGACACAGTGCGCTCTTCTGACCATGCACTCTGCCCCGCCTTGTTAATAGCGCACGCCCGGAAGACATACTTGGTAAAAGGTGTCAAGTTTTTAACATCATGACTATAATGCAAACCGTTGAAGATTTGAGAAAATGTATTGTCTTGGTCATTTGGTAGGCTCATTTCCAATCTGTAGTCTGTAATGGGACCGCCGTTGCAAGATGCCTCCGCCCACTTGACTTGGATACTAAATGGAGACTTGGCAACGGCCGTGAGGGACAGCGGGGGCTCCGGGGGAGCGGCACCGCTGGTCACCTCCAAGGACTCCGACCACAGGCCTCCTCCCGCCCTACTGAATGCTTTCACCTTAAAGGAATATAGTCTTCCAGGTAGAAGTTCATGGACGGTGCATTCTGTTTCGACACCTTTATATACAAGTCTACTGTTCTCTTGTTGGGATAATTCTACATTATATTCTAGGATAGGAGAGCCGCCATCATAGTCAGGTTTGTTCCAGCGAAGGGAAATGGAGTGCGGGCGAGGTTCCCCGAGCAACTGGGGACGAAGGCAAGCCCCCGGGACAGTAGGTTCTGTGGTGATGCTCTGGATGTCTGACCAGCCACTGAGGCCGCCGCCGGTGGTGCAGGACACCCTCAAGTGGTAAGTGTGTCCAGGCTGCAGCCTGTCACAGGTTACCTCCTGCTCTATCCCTGTATATACAACTTCAAACTCCGCTTCTGACTTCATTTCTAGAGTGTACAGCTCAATCTCCGTCCCACCCTTATCTACAGGAGGTTCCCATCGAACTCTGAAGGATTGGGTATGTTTCTTTCCCTTCAGAACAGGCTTGGAAGGAGCGCTGGGTCTCTCGGGTAGAGTGCGATACGTCACCTCTTCAGACCATTGAGATCCTCCATCTTCATTATGGGCTTGAAGTCTAAATACATAGTTGGAATATCTCATCAATCCTTCGCGTCGCGCTTCCACCTCTTTGCCGTTGTATGCGGCAATGAATCCGTGTTGAGGGGCGTGGTCGGCGTCTTCCATCTGAAGTGTGAAGGTATCATCTCCCGGCCGGCGATCCCAGTACAGAGTTAAAGCGTGGGACTGACAGTTCTCGAGGGTGGGCGGAGCGGGAGGTGGGGGTGGATAGCCGCACGTGGTGAAGGCGACTTCCTCGCTCCAGGGGCCCTGACCGACTTCATTGATAGCGGCGAGACGGAAGCGGTAACGAGTGGAGGCTTCCAGCTTCTGCAAGTGGTGTTGCTTCATGCGGGTGTTGCAGAGGTCCACGAAGTCTCCGTCCTTCCCTTCATCATACTGCAGCACATAGCTTTGGATGCTGGCACCATTGTCGTGAGGCGGCTGCCAGCGCAGCTGCAGGGAGGCACGCGTACGCTGGGCAGCGCGGGGGGCGGCGGGCGAGGTGGGCTCGGCAGGAGCGGTGCGCACCACGGCAGCCGCCGAGGCCGAGCCCGTCACTCCCTCAGAGCGTGCCTGCAGACACAATGAGTATTCCGTTCCAGGACGTAGGTCCTGAACCCTGTAGACAAATAATCAAACCTCAAAAAGGCAATCTTATCTACACATGCAACACATCACATACTAAGATTTAATTATTAAATTAAATAAAGATTTATTTTGATTTCAAATAAGAAAGTGAGAGTAAAAAAATATAATACCAACAAAACTATGCAAGCAATATTTTATCAATGGGGAAATACACTTTTCACAATCAGTTACTCTGTAAATATAAATAACACAATATAATCATGAAGTGGTTTCTCGTGTTGTCATGTAATGTCAGAAATGAATAATCTTATTTTATTGACTGTCAGTTGTACAGGAGTAGTAAAACTGAAAATGAAAGGGGCCAGACCTGCAAGAGAGTGAGGGGCCACTATAGATGGCCTTGTAGCGCCCCTTATCGCCCAGCAGCAGCTCGTAGCGCAACTCTCCACAGGGTGGGGGCGCCACGGGGGGCACCCCTTCCAGACGCGGGGGGCTCCACTGCACCAGGGCAGTGCGGGCTGTCACCTCAGATACCTACATTTCAAGTTAAGCATATTGTTAATTAATCAGGAATATGTAGAAAAGAATACAAAGCCAAATGTAGGATACATTCTACTTGGCGAGAAATCACATTCTGTCCAAGAGTTCATGGTAAGAAATCAGCATTGATACACAGCTGTACCAACCCTATCAACTTTGATGGCTGATAATGTTTCGCATGGAGGTATTGAAAAACCTGAGCTAGTTAATGCGGCCAAAAGGTTCATGCCGGTAGAGTAAATGAAAAATATTCAACAAAAGATTCTAGTCAGCAATATTATTTAAAAAATACAATTACACAATACAGATATCTATGATTTTTGTTTATCGGTGATGTTAAGACTATAATCATACAGTTACGTGTAGGGCCCTTCGTACACAAGGCGATGCAAGTATTCGATACTCGGCGACTAGAGTATCTTCGCGACTGCTGCAATACATCCACAAAGAGGTTCATACACAGAAACACGTGGCTGACATTTATTTAGTGGACTCGTCAGAGACGCCAGCTCCAGCGACCAGTTTGCCAATGTCTTTGCCACTCAAGTTGCTGAGACTATACATATGTTCGCTCCAAAATGCGGCATTACTTATATTTTTTGTCACTATGAGTGTTTTAGATCAATGCCAACATAACAATATCCACCTATTTTTATATTTACTTTTACCTAGATTATAAAACTTCCATATTATATTATTATTGCTCGTTTATTTATTTTATTTCTTATTTTATTTCTTATTTTCTTTCTCCTTTTTATTTTCATTTATAGAATTACACTTATTTATATATTTATTAAACTTCCATTACCGTAAAGGAAATTTTTATTACTGTATTTAACCTTATTTATATAATGAATGTATCTCCATAGCCTGGAGACAGGAATTTTGCCAGTGAGACAGGCGTTCAACAATCCATTATAATTATGTTTTATCTTGATAAATATAAATAAATAAAATATTCTTGGTGGCAATGCGGGTCTTAAGATTTCAGTAGCGATGTGTACGGACTGCCAACGACAAGTTGCTTGGGACGCGAGTACACAACTTGGGTATCAGACACTTGCAACTTGTGTATGGAGGGCCTAACAGAATAGTTGATCACATTGCCCAACTGCAGGTAAGATAATAAGAGCAAGAAATGGTACGGTTACGATTTGAATAGCTTCCGTAAGCCAAAGGCTTATTGTGGTATCTTCAATGTTTCACCTCATTCCCTTGGCAATACCCCCATTGGGTATTTGGATGTCTCCTGGTTCCACAGCATTGCTTTCTCGGGTATCTGAGCCGTCTTCCCATTAAAGACTACATTGGCACCGTGGGTGAATAGGTGTTACTTTATTCTCTTCAAATTTCGGCAAGCTATTGGAGTTTTCAACTCCCAACTCCTTAAGATGGCGATGTTCTGTTAACTACAAAGCTGGCCTTTTCAACTCAACCTATCCCACCATGCGGCACGTTTTGACACAATGTATATGTTTTATTGGGACTTCATGGATCATAATATATGCGACAGTCACCTATGGACCATATATGCGCCAGCCGCGTAGATAAGGTTTATAATCCTACTAGCTCTCGCAGAAGAAAAAAATGACAGTGTTAAATATGAGTAATTTGGCTTACATGAGGTGTCTGCAGCGAAGATAGGTAATCCAGCAGGGGCAGCGAATCCTCCTCGTCCCCCTGCACTGAGGTGGCGGCCGAGGAGCCGCCCTCTCCCTCTGAGGAGGTGCCCCCCACCATGGAGCCGCCGCCGCCCCCTGCGCTTCCGCCGCCACCCTGCGCCCGGTAGCGCCCGTTGGAGAACTCCTTGCGCGGGGAGAGAGCGGGCGTACTGTGCCCAGAGTTGAACCCTGGAAATGAAAAAAATATCATTAGACAAGATATTTTATGAACTGTTTGTTAAATTGCTTCTTTTACGCTACTTTTAAGCGCCTTTGAGGTGATTTTCTCACGAAAACGGCGCTATAAAAATAATCCATTTATTATTATTATTATTACAGTAATCCCACTATTTTAGCTCGCTTTGTCATTGCCAGATATCTTATTCAAATCCAAGGCGAAGCTCAGTATAATCAAATGTATCTCAATAAAACTAGATACCGATGTACATTCATATAAGTATAACTCAACGTAATATTTATTCAAAATATTACATATATGCAGATACGTCATGTGTTTTTAAAACTAAAAGTATTTTATTATCAGTGAGACCACCTACTACAGACTGACTGATGAAAAATGAAAATGACTAACTGAAACAACGAATTAGATGCAAACTGATTTATGGTTCATTCACTAAATCTGATGTTCTGTTAAATGTCTTCATCGTAATAACAAAAGTGTGAAGGAAACATATTAACGGTTTTGTTATTTTAATGGTAATACGTATGTAGAAGTGAAAAGAGGAACACACCTAATTTTCTTTTCGTATTACGTCCCAAAGACCGTATAAAGCACTCTAGTAGTTACAAGCATTTACGGTGAAACACTCATAAAAAGTTTTTCAAGGGAACGGAAAAAAATCTTATGTGGGATAAATTAGGCCATTTTTCAAATTCAGTCTTCAAATTCAATTTTTTAAGTGGGAATTTCTTAAGCGAGTTTCACTGTAAATTATATAATATGATGCACACAAAATTTATCATATTTCGATTTCCAACTACGGGAGATGCCTAGTGAAATAAAATAAAAAATAGCTCACAGCATCCTTGATATATTCATATATTTTATAGTTTTTCTATGAAATGCATTCTTAATAAATTATAGAAATCGACAATTCTTATTTGTATTATAAGTTTCCTTTCTAAAACCACCAGACCGAGCGCGGGCGGCGAGGCTTATAACTGATACTACAAACCCATTAGCCTCTTTAATATTTATTAATTGATAAACTAAAGTTTTTAAGACAAGATTTTTGTGCATAGCGCAAAGGGTAACAATTATTTTTATAAACAATAATTATTAGCCTGAAATACTCATCCAAATTGAAAAAACCTTCCGAGCAAAGATAAATGTCGCCGGCAGGATGAGTATTTCAGGCTAATAATTATTGTTTATAAAAATAATTGTTACCCTTTGCGCTATGCACAAAAATCTTGTCTTAAAAACTTTAGTTTTTCAATTAATAAATATTTGACAAGTCAAACATTTTTCACCAATAAAATGAAGACATAATTTGTCTCGACGCCACCTAGTGAGGGATTTAGCCGTTACAAGCCTTCCTCATACAAATAAAGTTGGTTGTTTACAGGTGAAATATAATAAAAAAAACCGTAATTATTGAATGAAATACTAGTATATATTGATTAACTTGGCGGGTTTGCGATAAGCCGACGTAGCTCAATGGTAGAGCATCTGACCGGATATTAGAAGGGTGCAAGTTCGAGTCCTGCCGGCGACATTTTATCTTTGCTCGGAAGGTTTTTTCAATTTGGATGAGTGTTTCAGGCTAATAATTATTGTTTATAAAAATAATTGTTACCCTTTGCGCTATGCAGAAAAATCTTGTCTTAAAAACTTTAGTTTATCATTTAATAAATATTAAAGAGGCTAATGGGTTTGTAGTATCAGTTATAAGCCTCGCCGCCCGCGCTCGGTCTGGTGGTTAGAAAGGAAACTTATAATACAAATAAGAATTGTCGATTTCTATAATTTATTAAGAATGCATTTCATAGAAAAACTATAAAATATATGAATAAATCAATTTGTACATCCCGGGCCGCTAGAGGGCGCTAGTGTAGCATGTTGCTATAAAATGTCAGAAGCTGAGCGTATTATCATCTAGGATATTTGCTGATGCTTATTCATAATCCAATGTATGTTCATTATTCAGCAAAGTGTTGCTATGAGAAAAAATACATATTTTTAAAATGTAAATAAAAGTTCTTACCTAATCCGTCATTCCTCTGCTTCTGGTCGAGCTTTTTGCGCAGTTTAGCGTGCTGGCGCTGCGTCCGCTCATCCTTGTGATAGGGGTGCGGGGGCGAGGGGGGCGCCATGTGGTGGTGGGCGGGCGGTGGCGGGCCCATGGGGGGCGGGTGGTAGTGGGGCGGGGGGTAGCCCGGGGGGATCTGGTAGTAGGACTGTTGATGGCCGTTGGCACCATTCGATGGGCCCTGGAATTACATAAATACAAAGAAAATAAATAACAATACTTTTTCTTAATTTTGGATATTTTGTTAAACTGAAGGAAGTAGAGGGTAAGGAGACAGTAAAAAGGAAGGGTGGAAAGTACCTGGCTACATCTGGTCACTAAACACGACTAATGCCATTTCAAGCAAACGAACCTGAATAGTGGTCTTTCAACAGGTGTAGCGTAAAAATGATACGACGGCTAATGTTCTCTCATCTCAAGATTCGTGGGTGAGAATGATGGTGAAGCACAGGGAAGTGGGATGTATTGATTGATACAGTAAATAAAACCCTTGTAAAAGGAAAGAACATAAATTTAATGATTCTATAACCACGTCTATCATGGTTTAGCAAAGAAAAGAGTAAAGAGAAGGATTGATCCCAACACGAAAAGGTTCAAACAATAATTGATGGCTCTCATGGTCCGACTCCTCTCCTCAGCATCATGGAAGGCCTCTCCAGGTCCAGATGCTCACCGATCGTAGTAATCTCCAAAAAGAAGTCTAGGACGACTCTTCTGAAGCGCCATCCGCCATAGCCTCTTCCGTGGGGTCCAGACAATGGAATATGCAGATGCTACCTTATGTCCTTTTTGGTCCGCTCATCACTTCTTCCGAGATTTTCACCACAGCAGCAGGCACGCGCGGTTTGGCTTCATCGCCTCACAATCCGGCCATCGATCAATCAATAAAACAAAAAACACACCCACTTCGGGCAAATTTTGTAGACGCCCTCCGACGTCAAACAAAATAGAAAATCAAAAACATAATCTCTCCCAACAAACACACGTCGATCACGACCGCTCCAGTCAGGTTATGTCGCCCGCCATGTTGAGTTGCTCCCTTCCGTCTCCGTCTCCCATAGACATCCTCTCACCAATCTCTTCCGTAGACAATTATCCCAATCATAGACTCGGGGTCAGTATTTACGTTACAATTCCCCGCTTCCCCGTAAAAATTTTATGCCGCGAAGTGAAGTAAAATTTGACCTAACCTTCCTCTCTACTCTTTTCAATTACAGAAAAAACTGAAAACAAAGAAAACAAGTAACAACCAATATAAAACAAAAATCAAAATTGACAAACAAAATGGTATATCTTAGTATGACAATACACAAAAAAAAATCAAGTTGTGATACATTGGTGGTTAAGCATAACCGAAAAGCAAGGAAACACTTCATACTTATAATCCTCAAGCAACTTATAAAATAAATAAAAATAAACAAGTTACATGAACCAAACACTTCCTCACTTTATGAGAGTCAATTTCTCTAGGTTAACACTTGTGAGGTTTGGAGAACTCAAGCTCCCACTTCAAAATTTTCAAAAAATTATTTTTATTATTATTAATACCCTACTTAACTAATCCTCTCTTCCTCTTAACAAAAAAATTACAATTACCATGCAGTTTCAACAGGGTTTTTTTTTTTTTTTTTTTTTTATATATGTATCTAAAGAATTAGACACAGTATACCAATATCCATTGGATAGTTTGCGTATTCACCTCCAAAAATTTTCCTCGTCGTATAGTTATAGAACTATTTGGTTGTCATTTAGCCATTGCTAAATAGTATAAAGATGAGGGTTTACATGTTACAATACCTATCTATTCGTGTGGTTTCAAACAAGTACATTTGTCAATATTTATATATATAAACTTGCAAAGTACAATTTCTCTCGAAATTTTACATCTTCCTATCTTTTCAAATTGGTGCTCGATTTTTTTTAATCAAAAATCGACACTGGTTACACAAAAATACTTGATAAATTTACGCTGGTGTTAGCAGTGTAAAAATAGTATATATTTACTAAACCTATTGGACAAATCAACTTAAAAATACTTATCAACATATTATAAACAGTGGTATTACTAGATCTAAATTATCTGCTAATCATCTTCTCCTGTTCAAGGAGGCAGAAGATGTTTACTCCAAATTGGTAAATATTTGTTTGTTGTGTGCATGCATTAGCAGTACTACACTTGATACTTAATACTAATATTATTACAAAAAAAATCTTACTTTCTAAATGTCTATACTATATTCTTTAAGGAAAGAGATACCAACTTACTTTAGACATAATTATAAACTTAGAATATACATTAAACATTATAGTTACTAATTAACAATTAAAACTATTTTATTATCTGTGTGAAAGAAAGTAGCTCAAAATCTCCCAGACAGAATATATTAACTATCCTTTTCGAGTGTGTCGTAGTAATCTCCAAAAATTCTAATTTAACTTTTACTCCGGTGCACTCCAAAAGCATAATTTTACCTACGGCTAAACAAATTAAATACAAAGAATACCTACTATAAATATATACATATTGTCAGGTAACACACCATCAGACCGGTAACCGATTTAACTTTCATTTAGAGTATTCGGAATTATTAGAGGTAATTAACCGATATACCGTAGCGACAACAATAATATCCGATATATATGTATATATCATGAAAATTCTTAAGTTTAATTTTCGAGGTACACTATTGGTATGTACCTATGTAAAAAAATAATCAAAATTATTATAAAAACAACAAAAAAAAATCAATCCCGTTTTTTTGTTTTGTTTATTTTGTTAGGGCGCCACTGATCTAAAAGATCAGAGAAACAAATAATATGTTTCCATTCTAGTCTAACGAGGATAAGTGTCAAAAAAATATCATCAATAAATTAGAATTTGTGTTTATTCTGAGCACCTGTATTGAAGGTACCAAACTCCAGTACATGTGACCACAATAACACCTTTAAAGAAACAAGTGAAGCGACATGAAGGGTTGGTAGTCCCACATGCTACCACACTGGCTTCTTACAAGAAAATTAAACTAATACTTAATCTAAACGAACTATATCCTTAACATGAAAATTACCTACTACTTTGCCTTGCATATCCGCAAGAGTATAAACTAAGTTAGAGACTTTGGTTTTAACAACATTTTGTACAAACCTCGGAGCTAATTTATGCGAAAAGAAATTGGGTCCACTGGACTGGACAAAATTTTTCCGCCACACAATATCTCCCACCTCATAATTTACCGATTTGCGACGTAAATTATAATGCTTTGCATTCTTTCTATAAGCCTGTAACAGAGCCTCTGAAACTTTTTCATATATAGGAGCCAAGTCCTCTAATTTCTTAGCAAAGTTTTCTCTCGATTCTTCTAGACTTGAGTCCGATAGGCCTGTCGAGACATAATTTTTGTGAAAATTACCATTAATGACCTGTTCACGACCGTGCATGAGACGCAAACAATCGTGTACACGCAACACCATCTATTGTCAAAATCATGAATCATTTTAATTTCATTTATTTAAATTTATTTGCATTAGTTTTAGTTACCGACGCCAGGAAATGCCTGTGTCGCAAAAATAATTACCGTTTCTTTCAAGAATAACAATGTCACAAATATGCCAAAAATTACGACAATTAATATTTACCAACCTTCTAATGGCGTGATCACTGACCTCATGTATGCACACATATACATAAACAATATTATGATATAATTAATAATATTTCTGTATCAATCCATACATCACACCACACGAACTTCACCCATCAATTCCCGAGTCCGTGTCCATAATATCTTAAATATTATTCACAAAAAACGTTGAGGCGCCATAATGTAGCGTAAAAATGATACGACGGCTAATGTTCTCTCATCTCAAGATTCGTGGGTGAGAATGATGGTGAAGCACAGGGAAGTGGGATGTATTGATTGATACAGTAAATAAAACCCTTGTAAAAGGAAGAACATAAATTTAATGATTCTATAACCACGTCTATCATGGTTTAGCAAAGAAAAGAGTAAAGAGAAGGATTGATCCCAACACGAAAAGGTTCAAACAATAATTGATGGCTCTCATGGTCCGACTCCTCTCCTCAGCATCATGGAAGGCCTCTCCAGGTCCAGATGCTCACCGATCGTAGTAATCTCCAAAAGAAGTCTAGGACGACTCTTCTGAAGCGCCATCCGCCATAGCCTCTTCCGTGGGGTCCAGACAATGGAATATGCAGATGCTACCTTATGTCCTTTTTGGTCCGCTCATCACTTCTTCCGAGATATTCACCACAGCAGCAGGCACGCGCGGTTTGGCTTCATCGCCTCACAATCCGGCCAGCGATCAATCAATAAAACAAAAAACACACCCACTTCGGGCAAATTCAGTAGACGCCCTCCGACGTCAAACAAAATAGAAAATCAAATACATAATCTCTCCCAAAAAACACACGTCGATCACGACCGCTCCAGTCAGGTTATATCGCCCGCCATGTTGAGTTGCTCCCTTCCGTCTCCCATAGACATCCTCTCACCAATCTCTTCCGTAGACAATTATCCCAATCATAGACTCGGGGTCAGTATTTACGTTACACAGGGTGACACTGAGAGTATTCGCCACTGTGACAATGACACTGAAAAAATTAGATGTTATACTCGTAGGCTATTATGTAACCTGTGTAAGCAGCACAGAAGGTCGCATCAATAATGAGAAATAGTTTCGTTTGCATCTCTCCTTACTTTGTAAGAAGCAGAAATTTATCTATTATGCCTTACTTAACCAAAGCTTCCTCAGACCAGTAAAATTTTAAGTAAATATTTATGTACTTCATAAGATAAATGAATATTGTATTTATTATGGTTATGATCCCTGACCTAGGCCTTACTGGATCAATATGGGGTCATATGAACTTTTACGATAAATAACATAATATAGATAAATTGCATGTAATCACTTGATCCTATCGTGCAAACAATAAAATAAAAAACTAAAATGTATAGAACATTATTACAGATTCGAGGTTTAGCCCACCCAGACATATTGACACCACAGTAATAAGGGTTGAATAATATTTTGTTTTAATAGCAATTGGTCATGCAGTTAAGGCTTTTGTTTTATATCATTCATACCCAAACTTACGTCAGAATTTATATAAAAAGGAAAAGAATTCATTTATCCCGATTGACCGCGCGTAATTTCGCCCCGACAGTCTACTGAATCGACAACGACCAGACGCCAAATGTCAAATAGATGCCAACATGGCGCCACGTAAACAAACAAGAAGGCGTTCCTTATGGAGTAGGTAATCTAAAAAACAAACTCAAGTGCACTTACGGAATTAACCGGTCGTTTCTCGTGGTTATCGACCTCCTGCTCTCGATCATCTGACATTTTAATTTATTGTTGCAGTTTTACATGAATCCAACCGTTGAACAGAATAACCCGCCAACAGGGACACTCGCAATCCAACTGACGTTGTACGCCACGGGGCAAGGTTGGCAATCCGCTTTATCAAAACAAGCGCGAAATGTTTTACCGGCGACTGCTGATTATGGCATATCGAAAAAATAATCAGCTCTTCTAAATGTACAATGCTGTTGTATTGAATTTATAATTATTATCAAACAGAGGTGATGTTAAAAATTCACTATTATTTAATAAATTGCGCAGTTCGATCGAGTTAAGTACCTACCCACAGGGGGAAACAATAATTTATTTTGTTCATGGAATCTTATTTTATTTACGTAAGTATGTGGTAGGTACTGCTAGGTAAAATGAATTAGTACCGCGGTGTAGAATAAAAATGTAAAATTGGACTGTTTTTAACACTCCTTTGACGAATATTTTAATATAAATAAATTAAGGGTATAAAAATATTGCTTCTTCAATAAATGTTAAATTACTTTATGGTGTCATTTTTAATAAAATTAATAAGAATGTTTTGTATAAACCACTAATTAATATATAAATATTAACAAGTTTTGGAAGTATAATTTGTATCCTCACGACGGATGCTTCGCTTCCAAAACATGTTGATATTTATATATTAAATAGTGGTTTATGCAAAACATTTCTTAATCATTTTATAAAATTATTAGTTTAAATAATTTTTTTAAAACGTTAAACTTTTAATTTGAAAGAATATAAACTAGAGACGAAAGATAAGAATCGACTAGCTAGGTGCTATAAAATTTGTAAACAAAAATAATTATGACTTTTATAATATTTTTGAGAAACACAAAGTTTTTCATATTTTTATTTTCTCGTCGCATTGGTATTTTAGTAGTGAGTGTGTTTAGAAGTTTTGTATCAACAATAATTGTATGTACATGGAGTATGTATTCAGCTGCATACCTTCTGCCACTCATCAATCAAACCAGAAAGAATAAGGTGGATAATATCAAAATAAATATCCATCTCCGTCTGATGATTCCAATTCGAAGATATGTTGAATTTTGAGGATAAAAATTAGATATCCAGTCAGAGGAGAAAAATGACAGTCGACGTCATTTTCTATCTAATGTCAGCCATTAAAATGGTTGCCATTGTTTTTTTCGTAGTATTAAATACTTTTATTCGACAAATGCATAAATTAGTCTTTACCATACTAGGTACTAGTTTTGTTATCGAACTTTACACAAGATTTGAATTTAAAATAAGGAACTCCCTTAGAAAAATATTAAGAATAAATATATGCATTCATAAAGTATAGATCAACAAACGCCGATTCTGAATATATAAGTTTTATTATATATAATTAATTAGACGTAGAACAAAAAACATTTCTTCAAAACGATGTGTTTTTCGTTGGTAGCATTGGAACGTCACGCGGTTCTATGGGCCTTAATTCTTTCTGTGTAATTTCATTATGTGTGACTGTATAACGCTTGTGTGACGTCACATGGTCTACGCTAGGATTCCGGCCGTTTTGGTGGGCTTTAAAAAAATCTAACATTTTAATTTAACTACGAAAACGAACTTCAAAAAAAAAACTACTGGTATTTAAGTTAGAAGGTCAACATCGACATATATGTTTTTTTTAATGGACTGGAGTTCTTTATTAGTGAGCTGCGAAAAAACAAATCTATGGGAATACATGCGAGTACATTCAGCATAATTGCATTTTTTTTTAAATCATATTAAATAAATAGATTGGCCGAACACTGAAGTGATAAACCGATAGAAGTGTGTGTGGGCGTGTGCGTATGCCCAAACTGACCTCAAGTTTTCCTTACTTCCGGTGAAATTGAACAAACATTTTCTAAAATATCGACATTCTATCTTTGGCAGATAATCAATTATTTCATTGGCCTGTCTGGGACCTGGGAGTCGAAAAGCGGTGACATCAGTTTCCTTTCAAATCGCTACAGATCACACTCATCGAGTTGTCTCTTTCTCAAATCAAACATAGACAAACATTCCAGGGTAATAACCTGATAATGTTTTAATTGCTTCTACTACTATCATTATAAGCGGAAAATGTTGCTTCTGCAATGGAGAACTTATCTAGTATAGGATTAAATCCGTGACACCGGATAGTGGGAACCCGACACTTGCGCGTTTTATACAATGCGTTTTTTTTCCGTCCAGTTTCCATATGGGTCATTTTTTCTATAGAATCGGGATGAAAAAAGGATTAATTTTTTGTACCGATTTTCGTTCAGTTTGACGCCGATTATTTGACAGATGTAATTGTTTTACATAACTGTAATTTTGCATATTTTGTGAAAATGTTGCATATTTATTTCGGAATATATTTAAAGCATTGTTAAAAATTTAAAGGTAGACTAGGATGTGTTTATTGCTGATGATGAACGCTTTTTTCTGTTCGGTATTGTGAATTTTACATTGAATAAAACTTTAACATAACCATAGATCATAATATGGAATTATATGTCACAAAATGCCGAAAAATAATACAAATATAATCGAAACTCACAATAACGAACAGAAACACGCGTCCACAATCAGCAATAAACACAGTCTAGCCGCCCTATAATGTTTTTAACAATATTTTTAATATTTTCCGAAATAAACACGCAACATTTCCACATGCGTTAAATAATAGTTAGGTGCGTAAAACAATGACAGCGGTCAAATATTATGCCCGCCAAACTGGACGAAAATAGGTGTCAAAATAAAGTAAGTCCTGTTTTTCATATGGAAACTATATTATGGAAAGACGACCTGTATGGAATCTGTACGAAAAAAGTGTAACCGACCTAGGGATTATCTGTTGTGCCGCCGAACGTAATAAAAATTGCAGGCCACCATTATTTTCCCAGCCGAGTAAGTACTTCTGCACAATCACAATGGAAATTTCCGGCGGATACTGTGTTTTATTAAATTATTACATTAAATTTTAGAATAAAATCGAGTTTAATTGACATAATAATATCAAGCAATGTTGGCGATATCTGATGTGTGTATTATGAACCTTACCATATCCATAATATAATAATATATTTCATATTTATATAAATAATGCAATTTACTCATGTACAAATAAAGTTTATTGTAAAAATGTATTATACGTACTTCAAAAAATGACAGAGAAAACACGTTTTCATTTTACATCGAAATATCTACAGTAAAGTTATCAAAACTATATAATTTCTCTGTGCGTATTTGAGTGTGACATTTCCAATATTGAAACTGACGTAGGTACCTCTACCTACGTGGTAGAAAATTAACAATTTATAAAAATAATGTTTTCAAATACGGGCAAGCTATAAAGTACCTACCTGTAAAACATTTTACTTATTTTTATTATTTTTTCGAAATGCATTAATTTGACCTATTTTGCAGGCCATTTTTAAAAGTTGAACTAATTTTAATGTGCGTCATTTTAATTTTATTTTTCCATCAACATCTCGTGATTTTTCACGGGTAACAACTAATGGAAAATGGAATATTAAAAAGACCGGTATTTTCACATTGTACACAGCTCGACACATTTAGCTTTGCAGTCATAGTTACAACGTAGCTCTCAGCGGCAGGATCATACTATCATACTTACCTACGTAGATACTTAGGTACCTGATTTTGTAAATAGTAACATTTTGTACACAATTTATTCTAAAATGTAAATATGTTAGTTGTAAGCCTCTGTCACTAGTTTTAAGTCATTAGCTACAGATCTAAGTTATAAGTAGCTAGCTATTAATTCTTAGATGTAAGTCACTAATTATAAGTCTGAATTAGGTAGTTTCAAGTTATAAATCTTAGCTGTAAGCCATTAGTAATAAATCTAAGATGTAAATTATTAGAAGTCTATGTGATAAGGTATAGGTTAGATAAATTATGTTGTAAAGCGCCCTTGAAGTGATTTTCTCACGAAAACGGCGCTATAGAAATAATCCATCTATTATTATTATTATTATTATCTACCTGCTCATTGAAATTTCTCTCCATTTTTCTCATTAACGACGTATGTAAAATAAAGAGAGGTTAAGACGTAGCTCTCAGCGGCAGGACCATACTTACCTACGTAGGGAAGCGTCTCTTTCTCCGGCCGGAAGTATTTAATTAACAGTATTAGTTGGTAATTTATTGTCAGCAGACAGCGGAAGTAGGCGGGTTCAGAGCGCGGGCGTATTATTGCACAACCTGTCACAGAATAGAGGAACCTCCCTAAATGGCGTTCCTTGGCGGGACAATAACAGTGTGCATTAGCTGAATGGGACGGTGACGACTTTATTAAGGCCTACACGACTATGATACTGGTGCAACCGCTGCTAGTCAGGTTCTTACCGGTTGGATAAGGAAAACCCGCCATAGACTGTTGCACAAAATTTGAATTCCTAGATCAGCTCAATGTCAGAAGTTAAAGTGTTAGTGTTTGTTATGAGAGCTAGCAAACAGTTTACCAAACCTGAAGCCCTGACTTTTATGTCCAACTGCATTATAAGATCCAAACTAGAGTATGCTTCTGCTGTATGGGCCCATACCAGAAAAAAAGAAATATTGAAACAAATACAATAAAATGAATTATTGATTGTAAAGTTAGCTGTGCATTTATAATTAATAACTTACGGCTTATGTTAACTTTTATGCTGAAACTAGCTGACGTGTATCCGACCTTGGTTTAAAAAAAAAAAGTTAAAACCTTGTGAATTCTTGCTTGTCGTTTGGGTGCCAAAATCGATTTGACAGCGAAAGTAATGCCTTGTGACGACTATTACTATATCTAAAAAAAGAAACATTAATTTTTAAAAAATTATTCAATTCCAAACATTTATTTTTCAAAATATATCTAAATAATAAAGTTCTTAAGTAGGTACCTACATGTGAAAGTTCCATTTTGAAAATAATCTACCCAAAAAAATCTTCTTCTTTTTAATATGTAATCTGTGGCAAACCAGAGTGGTATATCTATGGGCTAACCTCAATACAACACGGCAGGTTCAATGTTTTTCATACTAATTTTAAAACGTTAAAACAACAGTTTTACATATTGGATTTCATTCAAACTTCTCTCTAAACCTTCCCGACACTAATAAAAACAAACTGTGCTATTTTCAGCGAAACCGGTAGAGTAATTGTCGACAAAATAGAGGACAGACAAACAGACAAACATTCATTATTATATATATAGATTAGGTTTTTCGGTTTGTAAATAAAATCACTCATGGACGCAACAATAACTTTCGAACAGTGAGTGACCTCTGGCGACATGATATTTAAACAGCTTTATTAGTTTCCAGATCAACGCCGGTAATTATTTTCAACCCATAAAGTAATTTACCACAAAATACAATATTTAACTGTCAAAAAATAAGAAAAACCGCCATGTTGTTTGTTCTTTAAATTTTCTATTTTTGAAACTGTTAGTACCTGATGGAATTCCATCGTAATGAGTGTAACGAAAGCTTTATTCCACATGTCTATAAACAAGTTTAGTGTATTACACAATGATTACACACTGCAGCACCTCCCAGCTTTGGCTCAACCAATGAACATTTCTTCCCCAGAAGTGTAAAACTGAATTTGTGTAGCGAGGGCGTACGGCTAGGGTTTCCAATCGGTCGATCGCGGAGCAAAATTAGGTCGATCCCGATAATTACGATTGTGAATTTTAAAAATAATAATAATTTCCATTTTTTTTAATTTAAAACCATGGATGAAAAAAATGACATTTTGCTAGATTCCTGCTTAGCTCCCAAATATACGCACTTTGCAGGTTAATAACTCAAGAAATACTAGTAATAATAATCTGTTACTTCAATTTTATTTATTTATTGTTTATTTGGGAAAACATACAGTTATAATACAATACATTTTGATTGATTAACTTATTGCTTTGTTGCATTATTAAACAGTGAAGTTTTCGCTATATAATTATAAAAAAAATATAAATGATAGAACAGAAAGAGAGAAAAAAAAACAATTTTTGGAAGTAAGATTGAAAAGAAAATGAACATTTTTTATTTAATGTTTCTAAGAAACACTAAATAAAAAAAAAGAAATATGTAGTCACATAAATAACGTAAAATCCAATGACTAAATAAAATACATTTTAAATCTAAAAATATAAAAAAGAAGAAAACACACAGCAGGGGTGGGGAGTTATAATTAACCTTGCGATTTATTTTTTTCTGATATACATTTACTAAATTATCCTGAGAAAATACATTGTTGTATTTTGTGCATGTTCTTCTGAAAAATGAGTGTTTTGTGTAGTTAGTTTTTGAGTGTGGGATGTGGAATAGTTGATTTGAGCGTGTATTTCGTACTGGACAGTGCAAATTAATGTTTTCTAGAAAGAAGTAAGGAATTTTTGGTCTGATCTATTTCTTCTATCTTCTAGTGATGATAAATTATGGAATCCTAATAAGTCTTTTTGGGGTGTTCGGTAGGACTTAAAATCTAAATGTTTGAGAGCCTTTTTTTGAATTCTAATCTTTCAATATTTACATTGCAATGCGGATTCCAAATCACTGATCCAAATTGTAATATTGAGCAAAAAAATGAGACATATGGATACCTTAGGTATATTATAAGGTATCCATATATTATTTTAATTGCATGTGGTGGTTTAAGGGGGAGAGGGACGTCGAAGAGTTATTATTTATTAATTCAAAATAATGATAGTATTATTACGCAATACGATAAACATAATGTTTTTAAATAGAAAAATATTTGTAAAATTTACATAGGCTTAGCATTTACCAAAATCCAATCAGAAATATTACTTTTTTCTGACCGTTCCATTGTATGTTTTACAAAATATTTAAAATACGAATATGATTTTTAAAGTGGTGAAAAGTATGTTAAATAATTTGTCGTTGCGTTTTTGTAAATAAACGTAACCAAAAATTTGTAGTCCGCATTACAAAAAAAAACAATGATTTTACAAAAATTTCACTTTAAAAATCATATTCGTATTTTAAATATTTTGTAAAACATATGGAACGGTCAGATATTTCTGATTGGATTTTGATAAATGCTAAGCCTATGTAAATTTATAAAATATTTAATAAATATTTTTCTTAATTGATAAACTAAAGTTTTTAAGACAAGAGTCTTGAAAATCTTGTCTTAAAAACTTTAGTTTATCAATTAATAAATATTTGACAAGTCAAACATTTTTCACCAATAAAATGAAGACATAATTTGTCTCGACGCCACCTAGTGAGGGATTTAGCCGTTACAAGCCTTCCTCATACAAATAAAGTTGGTTGTTTACAGGTGAAATATAATAAAAAAACCGTAATTATTGAATGAAACACTAGTATATATTGATTAACTTGGCGGGTTTGCGATAAGCCGACGTAGCTCAATGGTAGAGCATCTGACCGGATATTAGAAGGGTGTGGGTTCGAGTCCTGCCGGCGACATTTATCTTTGCTCGGAAGGTTTTTTCAATTTGGATGAGTGTTTTCAGGCTAATAATTATTGTTTATAAAAATATTTTTCTATTTAAAAACAGTATGTTTGTTTATCGTATTGCGTAATAATACTATCGTTATTTTGAATTAATAAATAATAACTCTCCGGCGTCCCTCTCCCCGTTAAATGGCTTAGTCACTCTTATGATGAATCCTAGAAGTTTGTAGGCCCTGTCACAGATGGAATTTATGTGTGGGCAGAAAGACATTCCGGAGTAAATTATTATTCCTAAATCCCTTACTTCACTACATCTTTACAATTCTACTAGGCCTTCCACACGAGCATTCCAATCCAATATTTAAAAAAGCCATGGCGTCGAAAGGTTCGACCATCCGGTCGTCCTCTCCTAAAGTCAAGCCTACCAACTTTAGGAATGGAAGACCGGATGGTCGCCCTCTCGTGAGACAGTCACTTACGCCGTTGATTTTTATTATGGGGTTAATGCTTTTAGTGAAAGATATTGTGTTGCATTTTTACGCGTAATTAGTATAATGTATAAGGTTTCAAAAGACAATGATCCTCAAACTGTAAAATTTTTAGTTCTATATGAAACACGTACTGAAAATGTTGGTAAAACGTTCAACATGGCTTTCACTGGTTTTCAAACTGCACCTATTTTCAGACATTTTGGGGCGTATTTCATATAATTTAAGTATTACAGTTTGAGGATGTTTGTCTTCTGAAACCTTATACACTTACCTAACTACCCGTATATAATTTACAGATAAATCATTTGTAGTATTGATTGAGTTAGCATCCTGCAAAATGTTTTTAGGGCCATTTTTGAGTCCCCGCCTTTAATTGTCAACGTTTTGAAGAACTATAAACAAACAGCAAAAATATTTTTGTAAGACTCTCGTTAGAAGTCGATCACGATAAAAATTAAGATAAAAAGTAACTCCTAACCTCAAAAAGGTTGGCAACCCTTGACATTGCAGTATCAATTAGCAGGGATCCAGCGAACAGTCGCAGTCGCCGCCAGCAGTTGGGCAATTATCCAACTTGACTGGGCGCTGTACGCCATAGATACTGTACCTACTCGTATCTATCTTTGGGTTATTATTTATTATTGAAAGCTCATTTTTAAAGGGGGTAGAGAGAATGGAAAAAAACGTTTACAAACCTGCTTGTTGTTTTCTATGAAAACTTATAGCTTGTCAATTATTCGACGTGACAAGTATTCCCAATCAGGTAAACAGTAGGAAAATCGACGTAGGTGGGTACATAAATAATTTTCATATCGTCGATCTAGGGGTTAAGGTAACTAGCTCATTTTCTTTAAGCTAGAGAGACATATTAAAAAAAATGTTAACGAAACTAGTTGTCGTTTTCTTTGGAAACTTCAAAGGATCATAACTTAACAATTATCCAACGTTATGGGGGACCAATACGTCGGTGATATATTATTATATTAATAAGGGGGGCATGACATAGTCAAGTATTCCCACTCAGGCAGAAGGCAGGAAAATCTACATAAATCGGTTAATGGGAAGGTAAAATACGCAGACCCGGGCAAACCACCATATGTACGTAGGCAAATTATATTGGAAATTGTTCAATTAATATGTCAAATGCTATAAATAAGAGATAATAATTGAAGTTTTAATTTTTCAAAGTATGCTAAAACGCACACAATCGGTGGCTGTTGGGTGTGACGTCACTGGGACGTCGAATTTGCCGTTATATAGAGATTCACTATACTCGATTGTGTATGCAAAAATTCGAGACGTTTTTAATTCTAAGAATTTAACTGCTTTTAATTGAATGACGCAATGTCAGCATCTCGTCAGTATTGTTCTTGCAGTGTACCAAAGTGTAAAAATGCAACGACGCACTTTGATTATTTTTTTACGTCTTTCTTTCTTTGATTATTCCGAACCTCGTTTTTGAGGTTTTGTCAAAACAAGAATTAACTTTACCGTACATAAATATATATTTTATTCACAGCAAACCATAACTAAATATAAGCTATAAAATTCTGTACATATTTAGAAACTTTAACCCAAAGAATAATAACGATATTTATAATTATTATCATATTATCGTAAATAATAATTGTTCTATTATATTTACCAACAATATTATCGTAAATAATAATTGTTCTATTATATTTACCAACAATAATAGACAGTAAGTCAACAAAATTAAGTTAAAAATACGCCCAACTAAAAAATACATATTTAAAATACAAGACAAAATCATCAAATAAAAAATTCCATACAAATTACAGACCGGAATACACGCGAACCTCTCTGTGTGACGTCAGATACCGGGAAAGAAGTGGTGCCAACCGAATAGGGCGTTTTTATGAAATGTTTTTTTTTCGCCTTTGAATAACGATTTATAAATTTTACTTATAATTAATTATACATAATTTTTTATATTCTCGGGTTACGAATAACCTGACAATATGTTAGAATCTCCTACTACCATCACACTAAGCGGAAAATTTTGCTTGTGTCGTGATTGGTGTTAGTTAGTTCTCAAGCTTTATCCAAATAGTATTTTTATAAGTTTGTTGAAGGACTTGAGCTTTAAACTTACAATAACAATTTATTCCATTTCATATTCCGTATGTATACCCGCCAACAAACAATTCGACGGCCTCCATGGTCGAGTGGTAAGGCTCTCGACTACGAATCCGAAGGTCGCGGGATCAAATCCCGGGGTGCGCAAGTAAATTTTATTTAATTAATTTGTGCTGTTTCACAATTAATTCATTTAAAAATAATATATGGTACATTTGCGCACGTTCCAGAGTGGAAGATACTCTCAGTATCGCCCTGGCGAAAGACCACCATTCAGAATTGAAACGTTGCTTGAAATGGCTTTTAGCCGTGTTTAGTGTCCAGATAGCCAGGTATTTCCCCACATTCCTCTTTCCCTTCTCCTTCCCCTCCCCAATCTCTTCAGCCTCACAACATTCCTCAATTAGGGATGCCATAGTCTCACTGGTTCCAGACGGTTGGGAGCAGTTGGGACTCTTGTGCGGTATTCACAAAAAAAAAATCATCTCAATATTTAATATATAATAGTAAAATGTTAAAAGCTAAACACGGTTAAAAGTAAAACTTTCAAAGACGCAAGATAAAATAATGATTAATTTTTATAATTGTTAGCTATTATTGGTGCAGCTCAAGTTTAAATAGAAAGTATAAAATTGCGACCGAAGCAAATTGCTATTCTCTGAAGTGGTGGCAAAATACAGCCCAGAAATTCACCGGAAAGAAAACATTATAATGTCGCAAGAGCCGTGGCTACAACCTAATTTATGTCTCGTCTCATAGATAATAGAAACAGAGGAAGATATATCTTTACAGTTTCTCCACACAGCAGGCCCTGAGGGAAATAATTTCCTTCAAGGCCTATGTCATCTTTGGGGATTGTGTGTGGAGGATCTTAGAGGATAAGAAGGAGTAAACCTGGGTCATGAAGAGACCCATGTCTTTGGAGCACAGACGTCAGGTGGGAATGCTGTTCTTGTTTCACCGATATTTCAATTGAAGATACTCTGAGGAACTAGCGTCATTGATCCCTTTCGCGCCGGTGCACAGTCGGGAAACACGCCAAACGCGCGCCCAACATGTATACACGGTTGACATTTGTCACATGAGAACGGGTCGCTTCTACGATTCATTCATGTGTTCAACAGCTCGGCTGTGGTATGAACTACCGGCCTCTGTGTTTCCTCCATCCTATAACATGGGTCTCTTCAAGACCTAAGTTCACTCCTTCCTATCCTCTAAAAGACCCTCCACACAGCATCCCCAAAGATGATATAGGCCTTGAGGGAAATTACTTCCCTCAGGGTCTCCTGTGTGGAGTTACTGTAAAAAAAAAAGATGCATATGGAAGCTTTGAATGACTACTCTTTTTTATTGTAAAAAATATTTTAAGATATGTATATGTTTTATAATAAATAAATAAACTATTAACGTAAGTAAAATAATGTATATAAGTGCTGAAACGCATGTTATGTCCATTACAACCGGAAGACCGCCGGCTACTACTGGCGACCAGTGTTGCCGACTAGATTTTAAAACTAAAGCTACATGTCATCCGAAAAAGAGCAAAATCTTGTTACGGTATCTCAAAAAGAAACAACCATGGGGAAGGGAGTGGATAGAGCGTTCTGAGAAAGAAAAAGGAACTGGTCCTTCAGAATGTATTCGAATCCTGGGGGGATGGGGGTGGCTAGAGAATTCTGAGAAAGAGCCGGTTGTGTGGGGGATGTCCCTGTAACGAATAAAAATATCTAAAATACCTGAAAAAAGGGAACTAAGAAGCTGAACCATTTTTTGGCGCTGATGACCTCGATTTTAAAAATCTGCCTTTAAAAAAGCCGAGTTGACAACACTGCTGGCGACCGCGCACATGGCAAGGTGAGTGAAACCCCGTACCCCTCTTGCTCACTAACGCACCACTCGGCAAGTTATCAACACACGCACACACACGTGTATATTAACAATGCTTTTCCCGAGTTTTCGACAAAACATTATTTTCTGTTGCGTTCGATAAATACTTGTATATTTTAGTTATTTGTGTCCAATACATAAGCGTATTGCCGAGGTATACCTAAAAGAACTCTATGTTTATTTACAGAGATATTGATATAATTAGAGATATGTCAAATCAGTTGACAGCACCGGCAAAGAGGGGTTAAGGCGGTAGAGCCAATGGAAGTTATACGTTCAGTGTGTAAGTAGAAACAAGGCGGGACACCGCTTTTTTTATATGAATACCGCACTAGAGTCCCAAACTGCTCTCAACCGTCTGGAGCCAGTGAGACTATGGCATTCCCAATTGGGGAATGTTGTGAGGCTGAAGGTATTGGGGAGGGGAAGGAGAAGGGAAGAGAGGAAGGTGGGGAAAAGGGGGAAATACCTGGCTATTCAGATCTGGTCACCAAACACGGCTAAAAGCCATTTCAAGCAACGTTTCAATTCTGAATGGTGGTCTTTCACCAGGGCGATACTGAGAGTATCTTCCACTCTGGAACGTGCGCAAATATACTATATATATTATTTTTAAATGAATTAATTGTGAAACAACACAAATTAATTAAATAAAAATTACTTGCGCAAGCCGGGATTTGAACCCGCGACCTTCGGATTCGTAGTCAAGAGCCTTACCCCTCGACCATGGAGGCCGTCGTGCGCTGTGCGCAGATGCGATTTGCAGTAGTATGGGTGAACGACGTTAGCGATACTTTTACGTACGCAGCTTCATACTTATAATGGTTCATACCCCATCTCCCTTGTTTCTATTATCTATGTTCTACAGAAAAAAAAAAATATTTAAAAAAATGGGGAAGTTCGCGAGCAATTTTCTGTCATGAGATATATGTATTAACCCAAGACTTTCGGGGGTTTCAGAAAAACGTAAGTCATAAAATATTATCGTAGGAAGGTAAATCAAATCTTACTGCTTTGAAGCGATATTTTTATAAAACAATATTATTAGCAGCAAAAAAAAACGAAGGTCGCACAAGTCATAAAGCGATAAACCAGCTTGCATAAAATTCTCAAAATGAAACCTATCAATATTTAGCGATAAAAATTATTCCGAGAAATGTTTTCAAATGTTTAATTTAAACTGCCTGACAAAGCAATAAAAGTATTTTTTCACGGGAAGCGGTAACTTTGTGATGTGACATTATAATTTTAAAATAAAACAATCACATTGTTTAAATCACTTTTATTTTTTATATATACTTCTTGCTGGCCGGGTTTCGCTACAACCGTCGGGGCAGTATGCTACTGCGATGATATCAGTTTTGAACGAAGTAAATGAAACACGTTGTTATAAACCACGAATATATTTTATTTTCACCAATCGGTTTCGCTTAACTCAAGCTTCATCAGGGTAAATATAATAACTAAATTCTAATACCCGATGAAGCTTGAGTTAAGGGAAACCGGTTGGTGAAAATAAAATATATTCGTGGTTTATAACAACGTGTTTCATTTACTTAATACAATGTCAAACCACAAAGTGATTGCTTCTTACGAAAATATTAGTTTTGCATACGAGTAAATCAAAAAATGAATTTACAATAGATGTGAAGCTTTATTTAGTCCAAATTGACAGTTTCTTGTTAAAGAAGAAGAAGAAGAACAATTCTGTTTATAATTATGACCGATAAATATTCACCACAAATATTCTAACTATAATGGAAGTTTTCCATGGAGTTGAAAAACAAAAAGGAAAAATCTACAATGGTAGAAGAAAGCTTTCAAATTCCTTCGATATACAGCTTGACACACTTATATTTGCAGGCGACCAGACGAACTGTTTTCTTTTAATTCTTTTTTTTTATATCCACACAATCGATTTCATTGCTTTGCAATTTTTTGATGACGACTCTTTTTAGCCTACTAAATTTGACCTGGCTTCTAACTTCTAAGTAAGAACCTCTAAAATATGAATTAATTTATGCCCTACAATATTCCATTTTATATTATAATAACCAAGTAGGTACCTACCTACCATAATATTCCATCAACTATTGTTAATATTATGATTTCACTAATTTGAAAGTTGGGAATGATGTTATATGATGTCATAACTATTACCATTTTCCCGTGCAAAATGAACAATAATTACAATTCAGCATGTCTATTACGATTATGTCACCAGAAATATAAAAGAGAAGTGCAAAATTATTCAATGAAATGCAAGTGGCGACATCTGTAAATGGCGACCGACACCTCTAATCAGAAAATTCGAACGCGGAACAAAAGGCGGGAAATACGCTTAATCGGTTCGATGGCCATCCATGCGACGCGCGCATACGTGGGAAAACATGGCTGCGTTTCACACATTAGGTTTGTACCTGCATTATTACTCCAAAACAAAATTAGATGGGAACTTACAAAATACGATAATTTAAAAAATACATTCATAGTTAATTAAGGATTTTTATATAGAAGAGAGAATGTGTTATCTATCTATCGCCTTATTTTGCTGGGAAACCAATATTATCGTATGCAGTAGAGGTGAGTAAAAAAACGTAAAACCGTTTTTATGAAAGCGTTTAAGTCAGGAAACGGTTGCAACCGTTTCGAGGATTTTAGAAAAACCGTTTAAAATATCTGTAACTACGTCTGCAATAAACCCGCGCGAAATGATTCCAGTAGAGGATAATTCGCTTGAGAATTACGCAAGAAACATTTAAAACAGCTCCCCGCAACATTTACTAAACTCGTAACCGTCGTAAACCGTTCAAAACGAACGCTTTCGCGCGAAACACTTTTTCCCGACACCCCGTTTCTGACCGTTGCGTGAAAACGCTTTAAAAAATGTAACGCCCTCCCGCAACGCTAAACGCGAAATGCCGTAACCCGTTACACATAACGCTTTCTTGTAAAACGCTTTCTCGTGAAACGCTTATTCGAAAAACGGCTTCGAAAAACGGCTTCGAAAAACGGCTTCGAAAAAATTAAACGCCCGACTGCAAACGCCATGCGATATTTGCCGTGACCCGTTGCAAACAAACGCTTTCGCCGCATCGTTCACCGCGAAATGTTGTAGTTTAATAATCACGATAGAATGGTTTCCAACGTTTTCGAGTTTGGGATCTACTTTTTACCTTAATTTTTCGTGGACATCAACTTCTAAAAATAATTTTATAAGGATTTTAGCTGTTTTTTTGTTGTTTTAGTATTTCGGAACTGCAGATAAGTACGAATCTAGCAAAATTAATTTGTCCTACAACCATGGTATTATTTTTATCTTTCATGGTTATAAATTTAAATTATGCGAATGATAACTATTTTCTCCGTAATTGTTAAGATTAAGAAAGGACTCTTAGATGTTTTGGGCACGTTGAGCGGATGACCGAAGAGAGGTATAAATAGATTATATGGCGTGGAAGATAATGGTATAAGAAGTCGGGGACACCCGAAGAATATATGACATAATCAAGTGAATCAAATACATACTGGAGTAGGTTATAGTACGACATATGAATGTGAATGAAGCAAGGAGTCTATACCGGGACAGAGTTGTGTGACGATCTATCCTCTCTGCCTATCCCTGCTGAGCAAAATCATGATGGTTAATTAGTTAGCGTAGTAATAAATGCCGTATATTCGCGTATAATATCAGCCGGGGTATCTCGACTTGAAAGAAGAATGTAAAGTGATTTTTAGACTAGAAGAAAAAAAATAGTGTAATGATTGTAATGTACAGAAACGGCAGACCTACTAGTGATAAAAAAAATATATATTCTCAAGCAAACACGGTTCCTTTTGATG